>CAKLNU010000902.1:0-287535 GCA_922788865.1 Poeciliopsis turneri | reverse complement strand
TCATATAGTCATTAACTATGCTGATGACACATTCATTTTATTTCTTGATTCTTAAGACATCACAAGGTAACATTTAGCATAAACTCATTTTGCAATGAGGCTTACTCTATATCGAGTATACGATGTGACTTGTATTATTTGTTGTAACTTTTATTAAGGCTGAGCAGCAAAGGCCTGTTGTAATCTCAAAATTTCTTATTATTTTTCTGCCATTTGATGCGGCCTTTTGGAGGCTTTATCATATTCAAATACTCACCAAACTTCACCTGAAATAGGAATCTCAAGTGGGCGTGGCCAAACTGCTCTGCAGCGCCCCCGAATGTGAGATAGGAAAAACCGTAGGTCATGAAGATCTGAAATTCTGTGCATAGGTAGATCCCTTCCCCAAAATCAAGAAAAAAAGTCTCTTGGAGGTACCTCCTTAAATGTACAGGGAGGCCGCCATTTTGGTTCAAAGGGCAAATTTTGGTAATTTTCACATCTATACACCTCGAATTTTAATGAACTCCTCCTTTTGATTTTAAGGTATTGGCTTCATTATTGGTCACTATGCAGTTATGGGATGGGGGTGTAAAAGTTATAAAAGTTATAAAAATTGTGGGTTTTAGAGCATGTTTAGGGTGCACGACCAAACAAAAATCTACAACTTTCTCTCACAATTGTCAAGCAACACCAAACTGGTAATGATTGATCTCGGTTAATGCCTGATGATCGTACGCTCTCCACCAACATGAACTTCTGCAACTTGATTTAGCCATTAGCATCTGTCGATGAGCTTTTTAATAGTTGCCTTGTGATCTATGCCACCTTCTATCCATCTAAATGACTCATTACTTTATTCTTTGCTTTTGATGTAAAGCCGGCTTGGATTTTGATGAAACCTCTGACTGTCACCTCCACGTTTTTGATTCAATTCTGTTGTCGGAAAGCAACATATTTTAGTGCTTTGTGAAGATCATATTTTCTACTACGCTGTAACAAATAGCTGTAAAAACTACAGCATGAAAATGTGCATGAAAAGTATGCGGGACGTGATTGGACCACTGGATCACGTGCGGAAATTTACAGCTCTACTGTACATTTTTAATGTACAGTTGCATTGTGGGATATTCGCCGGAACGCTTCATCCGCATGATCCATGACTCTCGGCTCAGCTGCAGGTTTTATGGGGATCTGAACAATCTGTTAAAGAACTGGCTCGCTACCTGGAGAGGGTTTAGCTTTTTATGATGTCCTGGCTTAACAGGGGATCTTTCACCACTCAACAACAGTTGGATTGAAATCCTGTCATTTCTGGTGCTGTGCTGGCGCAGGGGTTAAGTACAACCCAAACCTTTGCTGCATGTCTTCCTTCTCTTTCTTTATCTACTTTCCTGTCTTACCGCTTTCAAATTAAGGCCCCTAGAGCCAGAAAAAAACAAAACAAAACAAAACAAAAAAAAACGAAGTAATTGACTAGGGGTGTGGTGCTGGTAGAGGAGGTAAAGCACAGGATGTACAGAGGCCTCAGGGGTCTCAGAAGCCTCTGTAAATAAAGTGGCCTTTCTTTACTGTGAAATAAAGGCCACCAGAGCCAAAGCAATCCTTCAAAAAAGTCATTGATTAAACATAGGAGTGAAGATGGACTCATGAAAACAAAAATCAGAGCGCAAAGTTAGTTTCAGACAAGAAAATATTCCAGAAAGACCAACAAAATGGAAGAATGTAGCAAAACTTCTTCACACCCTTCTGAACTGAAAGGTCGGTGATTGAGTCTGTTGCCATGACAATTATGTGTCTAGCTCTCCACGAACCAATCAGGCCTCTCTGGTAAAGTCCGGTTTGAAGGCTTTATTTATTTTCATGTCTTTTTGAGCAAAGACTTTTTCCTTTTTTTTTTGTGGTTAAAAAGCTAGACTTGGAATAAGATTGAAGAAATTTGTGACAGAGAACCAGGAGGTGCTGAAAACCTATAGCCTAAAGTCGTCACCAGGGGGAACCTGGAAATAATAAGCAATGAGACGAGTACAAGTCAGTGTTGTGTAAATCCTTTCCTGTTTTTAGTAGAAAAACTGGAGCTAAACAGCGAGAGGTGTTTTCTGCTGTTTCCTGGAAACATGAAGGGTTGTGTCTTAGCTGATTTTCCCACTGATTCACTGATCTGAATTTGACATTTTGAGGAGAAAACATCTTAAACAAAATACACAGCTCAGTAGTTTCACTGCAACTATGCTGAACTAAAGTCAACATTTGAGCAAATGAACTTTATTCCAATGAAGTTCTTCTTTGTTGCCTCACATCTCACTACTTGTTCTGCTGTTACAGTTTTATTTGAGGCACCAAAACAAAAACAGAAAAGCAGACGAGTCATGGTGTTCGAAAGCCCCTCAGACTTCACAAAATTTGTCCAAACTGCATAAAACCCATTTAGCAAAAGGGGACTCAGAAGCCAGTTTCATCACTCTTCATGATTTCTGTCCTTTTTCAAAGACAAGCAGAAAATGTTCATGTTCAAGATAAATTACTGGGAAATTATTAAACCCACCTTGGCAGAATAAACAAGAGCCACCAATAAATCCTCAGTCAGTTCTGATTTTTATGATGGTTGTGGCTTAGCAGTGGAAATTTCAGCACTGAAAAACAGTCGGTGTGCAAAAACCACAAGGCTTTCATCTCCACAATGCATCTTCTTACCTTTGTCTTTTTAATAGTTTATTTGTGCTTGCTTATGAACGTTCAGGGTGAATTGAGGGTGAATCTTTGCAAACCTCATTTTGCATAAAGATTTAAGTTTGGTAGGTATTTTGTCAATACTTAAAACAATGACAGTTTCTTAGTTTCCAACCAAGCTTTTACAAAAGCAGAAGACTGTAAACCGCTTCTACATGCAGCTCACTGTGCGTCTTGAAAACCTCCAGCATGTCTTTTATTAGCAGAGAAGGGAGGGAAGAGGAGGAACACAAAAATAAACATGCCACACAGACACGCGTTTCAACATAGCACCAGTTCACGCACGCACAGCAGGAAGCAAAAGCCTTTAAATGAAAAACAACTTAGTGATGTAAAACTGCTAATGTAAGAGTGGTAACAACACATAATAATTCTAACAGAGTTATTTTCAAAAGTCATTGATTAAACAGGGGAGTGAAGATGATGAAAACAAAAATCAGAGAGCAAAGTTAGTTTCAGACAAGAAAATATTCCAGAAAGACCAACAAAATGGAAGAATGTAGCAAAACTTCACCCCCTTCTGAACTCAAAGGTCGGTGAAGGAGGACGTTGATCAGGGTAGACATCAATCGACACTTCAGAGGAGCTGCAGAGATCTGGCTCAGGTGAGAGAGACTGTTGCCATGACTATGCTGAACTGACGTCAACATTTATACTTCACTATGGGAACAAGTGACCTTTATTTGTGTGACCTTGTCTGATTGGAGCAGTTCGTTTTTTCTCACGATTGTTTGCTCAATTCTGCATCGCATAATCTAAATGTTATGATTCATTTGTCCTGATTTTAATTTCACATTCAGATTTTTGCTTTTATTGTCCTCGCTTTGTCAATTCATGACCAAATATGTTTTTGGTTTAATAAATGACACAAGAGACTCTACACACAAAAAAAATTGTATTTCTGTGTTTTTCAGAGCAGGGATTGTTTGTGTTATCATTACAATGCAAGCTTTTCATTCATCTGAGCTAAAACACACTTTGCAGATTTTAAGCAAATTAACTTTATTCCAATGAAGTTCTTCTTTGTCACCTCAGATCTCACTGCTAGTTCTGCTGTTACAATTTTATTTGAGGCACAAAATAAAAACAGGTCATGGTGTTTGAAAACCCCTCATGCTTTACAAAAGTTACTTATTTATATCCGTGATAGTCATGGCTGTAATATCGTGCCCCCTGTGCCATTATAGCAATGGGCACAACAATGGTGAGAAAGATGGTTAAAGATGTCAGGACAGTCGCCGCGATGTTGAGAGCGCGAGCGGTGGAGGCGTGACGTTTGGCTCCTTCCTCATCTCCAACCATCTTCCTGTCCCTGGCCTGAAAGCAGGAAAAAAAAATTATTTTAATAACCGGTTCACCTGGCGGAGAAAGGACTCTCCATCCTCAAGTTAGACTCAAACCTAAACCTTGAGTCTAGATTAAGACCTAGTTTTGGGAAGTTTGAGTGGAAAGGTCATCCAAATTTGAAGTAGTTTGTTTTTGAGTTCTGTGAAACTAGCCTATCAAGGTGATATAAATCTTTTTGTTTTTAATCCTTAATTATCCATATTATTCTAATTAGTCTCTAAATTTGTCCAAAACTGCATAAAACCCATTTACCAAAAGGGGAATCAGAGGCCAGTTTCAATACTCTTCATAATTTCTTTTCAAAGACAAACAGAAAATGTTCAAGATAAATTACTGGGAAATTATTAGCATAAACTCACCTTGACAGAATAAGCAAGAGCCACCAATCCAAGACAGAAAATATTTCCGTAAATGAAGTTCCACAGCGACCAGACCAGATAATCTCTTGGAGGCTCAGTGGGGACGTACACAAGAGTGTGCTGAACTCCTCTGGGACCCCCAGGCTGTCTAGGGGACATTTCATGTCTCCTGTCCTGCAGGGCGACGGTCTCAGCAGGGTAAGGTGCAGAGGCGTACCCAGGATTCATTGCTCTCAGCTCAGCTGCAGGTGGAGGAGGATCTGAACGACCTGTTGCAGAACTGGTACGCTGTCCAGAATAGGGTTTGTTTTTTATGATGGTTGAGTCTTAACTGGAAATTTTACCACTGAAAAAGGGGGCGGTATGCGGTATGTACTTTCATGTCTGGTCACTTTGTAGCACAAACATTTGACATGAACATTGTTAGATTTTTGTGGCGGCGGGGGGAAGAAAGGGTGCAACCTCACTCAGGTGGACCACCACAGGGGGGAGGAAATACTGCATTAGTGCACAAACAGCCATGTCCTAAGATGTTTTTTTGGATAACTGCAGTTGTCACTGCTTTACTTTTGGAAAATAAATAGTTTCTCTGCACACAATGAAAGTGTGAGGATAAGGACTTTTTTTTGTGTTTTTCTGTTAAGCTCGTTCCCTTGTCGTCTCGTCTTCAACCTTGATCGTGTCCAGCTGCCTCTTGTTTCCCTGATTATCTCCTTGTGTGTGTTTAGCCCCACCTGTGCTACCTGCTCCCAGTCACGTCCAGTGTCTGAGTTCCTCGCCTCATTGTTCACCTGTGCTGCCTGGATTTCTGCTCTCGTCATGTTTGTCATTAAAACCGTCGTTATTGCACATCAGCCTGGGTCTCCCATGTAAATCCTCACCACCTCAATCAACCCAATTCATGACAGAAAGGACATTTATGAGTTTTAAAGCGCATAATGTTTATTAATACTATGAAACAAGCTATTAATTCATTTCACAGATTTCATAAAAGCAAACTTTACACAAATTAAGTTCTTCTGTTTTATCAGACACAACTTTGTTTTGGCACCAGAGCAAAACCAGAACAACTACGTAGCATTGGACAATCTGAAAATTGGTTATTGCCAATAATTGTGCCTGCAATAGGATAAAGCTTGAACAATGTTTTGCTCATTTAGTGAAAATTACAACAACATAAACAACAACGACGATACACGCCAGGACAGTCGCCACGATGTTGAGAACGCGAGCAGTGGAGGCGTGACGTCTGGCTCCGTCCAGATCTCCAACCAGCTTCCTGTCTCTGGCCTGGAAGCAGCAGCAAAAAAAAAAAAAAAAAAAATTCATATTAAAACTGGACCCAAACTGGAAATAGTGGTACTTCCCTTCTTGTCACCATGGCTTTTTGTCGCTGCCATGACTGATTTCTTTCTGACTGAAAGCTCAACTCGACATCGTTGAAAGAAGACGCCACTTTTGTTTGGTAAAAGATATTTTTTTTCTGTCAGACATGAGCATCTAAAATGTGATGTCTAACAAACTGTGTTTACATTGCTACACTTTATTACAAATTAGCTTTTTTTACATTGATTAATGAGTCAGTGTGATGTTTTTCTTTTTGTTTGTCATATCAGCTTCTTTTTTGAGTTGCTACAACCTGAACACACACTCTTTCAAAGTACAAAATAGTCATTTGAAATATTTTTTTGGTCCAATCTGAACCGGAGGTTTTTGAACTGGGTTCAGTAGAAAGGGATCCCACTGAAATCTGGGATCATTTAAAGTTAGTTTTCGTCATTTTCATCACTAAACCAGTCCAGATTTTTATCGACCCAACTTTGTCAAAGTGTAGGAAAATGCTAATGCACTTTCAGTTGTGGTTTTGGTTCCATTTAGTGTTGTATTGAGTTCTCCTTCCTTCTCTTTACTCCTGTGTCTGACTTTGTGTTGTGCTGGTTGTATCCTGTTTACTGTTGTTTAGATCCGGTTCTCTGTGGGTTTGTGTTTCTAACATTCGCAGCTGCTCTCACTCCAGTTAAATGGTCTCCCTCTCTTGTTCATTCAGAGAGGGAGACCTTTCCATTGTCTGTTCACACCTCACAATTTCTCTAGATTTCGGATTTGAGTCGAGTTCCTGAAGAAAAAGGTGGTTCAACAAAGTAATAAAAAAAAAAACCCTAGGTGTAGAGGAAGATTTTATGCACAGCCAAACTACACAGTCTCACCACAAGACCTTATCAGAAGGTTTGGTTATGAGAAACGTGTGAGTGCACAGGAAAACCAGGTGGTTTATGTGGTTGTTGCTGTGTGCACAGAACGGGCGGACGACTCCAAGCTGGAAAGTCAAGCAATAAAACGTTTTCACTCAAACACAAACCATGATGAAATAAAATTGATGAAACTCTGAACATCACAGATCTCAGACGTGAAGGAGGTTACAGAGTGTTGTTATCACGGTTTCAGTTTGGAGGTGAGGCAGGCAGTTCTCCTGCCTCACGGCAGGGGGCGCTCATGATCCCAGACATTGTGACTCCACGACTGCAGAGTAAGAGACAGTAGCCGTGGAGTTAGCCGTGGAGCTAGCCGTTTGTGTGGAAAATATGTTTTTTTTTTTTGGGTTTTTTTTGTGGCGTTGCTATGTGACAGTTCCTATGGTAACAAGTCTGCGCGTTTCTGCGCTGATACAGAGAGCGAGAAAGACTTGGTTTTGAGTTGAAGTTGAGCGGTTTTTCCCTTTGCCGTGAACCAGAACACGAAATTAATCTTGTCCAAGTCTGATTGAGTAAATGTTGTCATTCTGCGGCGGCAGGGCCGCTGTGGATGGAGAAGAATAGTCTTTTTGGCCTCTGGCGTCGTGCGCATGCGCGAAATTTCCTCACGTAAACAATAATATGCAGGGTGTCTGTATCAGATTTATTAAAGTTAGTTTAATAAATCTGAGGAGCTTAAATTAATTTAATATCTTAAGTTAACTTAATAAATCTGAGGATGTGGTAATTACTTAATCAACAACCAAAGCTTAGATGTTTGTTTGTTTTTTTTCATCCATCCATCCATTCATCTTCTGCCGCTTATCCGGGGTCGGGTCGCGGGGGTAGCAGCTTAAGAAGGGAGGCCCAGACTTCCCTTTCCCCAGCCACTTCCTCCAGCTCCTCCGGGGGAATCCCGAGGCGTTCCCAAGCCAGCTGAGAGACGTAGTCTCTCCAGCGTGTCCTGGGTCTTCCCCGGGGCCTCCTCCCGGTGGGACGTGCCCGAAACACCTCACCAGGGAGGCGTCCAGGAGGCATCCTGACCAGATGCCCGAGCCACCTCAACTGGCTCCTCTCGATGTGGAGGAGCAGCGGCTCTACTCTGAGTCCCTCCCGGATGACCGAGCTTCTCACCCTATCTCTAAGGGAGAGCCCAGCCACCCTACGGAGAAAACCCATTTCGGCCGCTTGTATCCGCGATCTCGTTCTTTCGGTCATTACCCAAAGCTCATGACCATAGATGAGGGTAGGAACGTAGATCGACCGGTAAATGGAGAGCTTCGCTTTTTGACTCAGCTCCCTCTTCACCACGACGGACCGGTACAGCGCCCGCTTCACGGCGGACGCTGCACCAATCCGCCTGTCGATCTCACGCTCCCTTCTTCCCTCATTCGTGAACAAGATCCCGAGATACTTGAACTCCTCCACTTGGGGCAGGACATCTCCCTTGACCCAGAGAAGGCACTCTACCCTTTTCCGACTCAAGACCATGGTCTCAGACTTGGAGGCACTGATCCTCATCCCGGCCGCTTCACACTCGGCTGCGAACCGCTCCAGTGAGAGCTGCAGATCACGTCCCGATGAAGCCAATAGGACCAAATCGTCCGCAAAAAGCAGAGATGCAATCCTAAGGCCACCAAAACGGATCCCCTCAACACCCTGGTTGCGCCTAGAAATTCTGTCCATAAAAGTGATGAACAGAATCGGTGACAAAGGGCAGCCCTGGCGGAGTCCAACCCTCACTGGGAACGAGCCCGACTTATTGCCGGCAATGCGGACCAGACTCTGACACCGGTCATACAGGGACCTGACAGCCCGTATCAAAGGACCCGGTACCCCATACTCCCGGAGAACCCCCCACAGGGCACCCCGAGGGACACGGTCGAACGCCTTCTCCAAGTCCACAAAGCACATGTAGATTGGTTGGGCGAACTCCCATGCACCCTCCAGGACCCTGCTGAGGGTGTAGAGCTGGTCCAGTGTTCCACGACCAGGACGAAAACCACACTGCTCTTCCAAAATCCGAGGTTCGACTATCCGACGGACCCTCCTCTCCAGTACCCCCGAATAGACCTTGCCAGGGAGGCTTAAGAGTGTGATCCCTCTATAATTGGAGCACACTCTCCGATCCCCCTTTTTAAACAGGGGGACCACCACCCCAGTCTGCCAATCCAGGGGGACTGCCCCTGATGTCCATGCGATACTGCAGAGTCGCGTTAACCAACACAACCCTACAACATCCAGAGCCTTGAGATACTCCGGGCGAATCTCTTCCACCCCCGGGGCCCTGCCACCAAGAAGCTTTTTAACTACCTCGGCGACCTCGTCCCCAGAGACTGGCGAGCCCAACCCAAAGTCCTCAGGCTCAGCTTCCTCAATGGAAGGCATGTTGGTGGGATTGAGGAGGTCTTCGAGTACTCTGCCCACCGACCCACAACGTCCCCCTGAGTCGAGGTCAGCAGCACACCACCCCCCACTGTAAACAGTGTTGGTGCTACACTGCTTCCCCCTCCTGAGACGCCGGATGGTGGACCAGAATCGCCTCGAAGCCATACGGAAGTCTTTCTCCATGGTCTCTCCGAACTCCTCCCACGCCCGAGTTTTTGCCTCAGCAACCGCCAGAGCCGCAAGCCGCTTCGCCCGCCGGTACCCATCAGCTGCTTCCGGAGTCCCACAGGCCAAAAAGGCCCGATAGGACTCCTTCTTCAGCCTGACAGCATCCCTCACCGAAGGTGTCCACCACGGGTTCGAGGGTTGCCACCACGACAGGCACCGACAACCTTGCGACCACAGCTCCGATTAGCCGCCTCGACAATGGAGGCACGGAACATGGTCCACTCAGACTCAATGTCCCCCGCCTCCCCCGGGACGTGTTCGAAGTTCTGCCGGAGATGGGAGTTAAAGCTCCGTCTCACGGGGGACTCCGCCAGACGTTCCCAGCAGACCCTCACAACACGTTTGGGCCTGCCAGGTCTGACCGGCATCCTCCCCCACCATCGGAGCCAACTCACCACCAGGTAGTGGTCAGTGGACAACTCTGCACCTCTCTTCACCCGAGTGTCCAAGACATACGGCCGCAGATCCGACAAAACGATGACAAAATCGATCATCGAACTGCGGCCTAGGGTGTCCTGGTGCCAAGTGCACATATGGACACCCTTATGCCTGAACATGGTGTTCGTTATGGACAATCCGTGACGAGCACAGAAGTCCAGCAACAGAACACCACTCGAGTTCAGATCGGAGGGAGCATTCCTCCCAACCACGCCCCTCCAGGTCTCACTGTCATTGCCCACATGAGCGTTGAAGTCTCCCAGCAGAACGAGGGAGTCCCCAGTAGGGATACTCTCCAGTACCCCCTCTAAGGACTCCAAAAAGGGTGGGTAGGCTGAGCTGTCATTTGGCCCGTAAGCACAAACAACAGTCAGAACCCGTCCCCCCACCCGTAGGCGGAGGGAGGCTACCCTCTCATTCACCGGGGTGAACCCCAACGTACAGGCGCCAAGATGGGGAGCAACAAGTATGCCCACCCCTGCTCGACGCCTCTCACCGTGGGCAACTCCAGAGTGGAAGTACATCCAGCCCCTCTCAAGGAGACTGGTTCCAGAACCAGAGCCATGCGTCGAGGTGAGACCGACTATTTGTAGCCGGAACCTCTCAGCCTCACACACCAGCTCCGGCTCCTTCCCCACCAGAGAGGTGACATTCCACGTCCCAAGAGCCCGTTTCTGTAACCGAGGATCGGACCGCCAGGACCCCCTCCCTCGGCCACCACCCATCACACAATGCACCCGACCCCTGTGGCCCTTCCCATAGGTGGTGAGCCCATTGGAAGAGGGACCCATGTTTCCTCTTCGGGCTGAGCCCGGCCGGGCTCCATGGGTAAAAGCCCGGCCACCAGGCGCTCGCCAACGTGCCCCACCTCCAGGCCTGGCTCCAGAGTGGGGCCCCGGTGACCCGCGTCCGGGCGAGGGAACACTACGTCCAAAGTTTGTGGTCATCATAGGGGTCTTCGGGCTGCGCTTTGTCTGGTCCCTCCCCTAAGACCTGTCTGCCTTGGGTGACCCTACCAGGGGCATGAAGCCCCCGACAGCATAGCTCTTAGGATCATTGGGGCACTCAAACCCCTCCACCACGATAAGGTGGCAGCCTGAGGAGGAGTTGAGTAGTTTTTTTTAACTACTCAAAAAATAAATGCTTGATTGAAACATCTCCTGGCTCCTGCTTTTTATTTATTTGTTTCTCTTCTCAAACTTTGACAGAAATTTTTCTTGATAAGGCAAATATACTTTATATTTAAAGTATATATAAAGTATTTGTCTAAAGGAAGAGCCGTCTACTTCCTGTCAGTGAGAGAACATTTCCTCTCACAGTTTCCAGCCTGCTCTGTTGACTACGGTGAATGTGGCTAACAGTCAGATGTGATTAAAACTGAAAGGTTTGTGGTTTGAATTTAGGTAAAACTGAACACAGCGCTTTACTTTAGTTCTTTTTTTTTTTTTTTTTTTTAACAGCAGCTGACAGGTGCAAACTCGCTGCAAACACATGAATGATCCAAACTCCAACACACACACAGGAATGAAAGAAGTGAAACAGGAAAACACTGCAAATGCTGCAATCACAAGAAATGAAAGGAAAATGGAAACTTGTGCAAACTCAGGAATCTGGAAGTTTGTAGAGCTGACTGCATGTCAGCTGCTCTATGGTATTTGTATTTTGTGGTTGGTAGTTTGAGGTTGTTTTGCAGTTTGCATTTGCCTCGTTCTGCTGAGCATTTTGCCATCTGCTGCACTTTTATCATTCTGTAAGACTAATTACAAACTTCAGAGTGACAGAGCAACCGTCTGAAACAAACTGCCGTCTTATGACAGTCGACTGGGATCGAGAGCAAAACATTTATTTACCAAATGACTGTCAACTGAGTAATTTCCCCAGAATTACTCAGTTATCACATTTGTTTGGCTTTCCTGTTTTTTTTTTTTGTTATCTTTTAAGGACATGTCGGGGGTTTTTTATTACCTCTATAGTAATAATTAGTAAAAAACTGTCAGTTCTAAATTACTAGAGCACTTCTTGGTCACAATGCTTCTGCAAATTGCGTTATTGATACTCCACAAACCCCAAACTGCCTCTGGAACTGATGATCAATAAAGTTTAACCCTGACACAAAAACCGACCTTTATGGAGTAGATGAGGGCCGCCAGGCCCAGGCAGAATGGATTTCCAAGCACAAAGGAAATGAGAGACCAGATGATGTGGTCATTGGGCGGTCTGATGAGGCTCAGCGTGTTCATGAGCTTCAGGGTTCTCGTACTGCAGCAGCGGAAGAACCAAGGCGTGGCACCCTGCAGCCATTCCTGTGGCTTCAGTAGATGTGGAGGTTTTGGAGGAGAAACGGGTCTGGAGGAGAATTGACGCTGTTTTGCACAGGAAAGCAGCTCAAAACAGAAAAAAGACAACAATTTCCTCGATCACACGTCTCTTTCTTCCCCATTTTTTTCACCAAACTGAACATTAGCTGAAGAATCTCCTATTGTCGTTTAAGAAGATGGGATGCGTGGCTAACATTATGATGCACCTCTGTGACGTTGTCTGTTTCTTTTTTTTTTTAAATCATTTACATTTTATTAAATTTTCCATAACCATGCAGTCCACTTGTACAGGTAGAATCAAACAGGAGTGACATCAGCAGTGGGGAAAACATCATCTCACAGTAAACATAGCTGGCTAAAATTAAGCTGTTACCTGTATTCAACCAGGAAACTCACACTGAGTCCCGGCCAAGAGGAAGCAGAGGTTATGCAACAATTACTAACAGTTACGCAATTAACTCATTTGTGGCTATTGTGAAATTGTGACTATTCCTAAAAGTAGTCACAAAATAAGGCAGTTGTTTCTAGTGTTCTCTGTCTGGACTTAAAAGCACTCAATGTAATAGGTTCTGTTCATTTCCAGGCTTTTTGCAACACGTTCCATGTAGATGTAGAGGCGTAAACAGAGGCAATCCTGTAAGATGAAACGGGACAGAGAGCAAGAAACAATGGCTTGAAGGCAAAGATTAAAGAACTCTGTGGCACCAAAGCTCATGACCACAGATGAGATTAGGAAAGTATATCGACAGGTAAATCGAGAGCTTCGCTTTTAGACTTGGCTCTCTCTTCACCACGACAGACCGGTACAGTGAACGACTCAAGTCGTTGCGCCGATCCGTCTGTCGATCTCCCTGCTTCCCCCATTTGTGAACAAGATCCCAAGATACTTGTTCACAATGCCTGATTGGAGCAGCTCGTTTGTCCCACAATTGTTTGCTCAGTTCTGCATCACATAATCTAAATGTTATGATTCATTTGTCCTGATTTTAATGTCACATTTATATTTTTGCTTTTATTGTCCTTGCTTTGTCAATTCATGACCAAATATGTTTTTGGTTTAATAAATGACACAAGAGACTCTACACACACAAAAAATTGTATTTCTGTGTTTTTCAGAGCACGGGATTGTTTGTGTTATCATTACAATGCAAGCTTTTCATTCATCTGAGCTAAAACACACTTTGCAGATTTTAAGCAAATGAACTTATTTCAAATGAAGTTCTTCTTTGTCGCTTCAGATCTCACTACTAGTTCTGCTGTTACAGTTTAATTTGAGGCACAAAATAAAAACAGGTCATGGTGTTTGAAAGACCCTCATACTTTACAAAAGTTACTTATTTATATCCGCGATAGCGATAGCTGTTTGTTGCTATTATAGCAATGGGCACAACAATGGCGAGAAAGATGGCTAAAAATGTCAGGACATTTGCCGCGATGTTGAGAGCGCTCGCAGTGGAGGCGTGACGTCTGGCTCCATCCTCATCTCCAACCATCTTCCTGTCTCTGGCCTGAAAGCAGCAAAAAAAATATTACTAATAACTTGTTCACCTGGCGGAGAAAGGGCTCTCCATTATTGTCTGCCCTAACTTTGGGTCCTTTATCTCTGAATTACCAATGCGCACATTGAGTTACATGTTTACAAAAACACTCACTCTATCAATGTTGAAAAATAGAAAGTTTAAATGTTTTTCAGTTATTTTTTGATTTGATGTTCTGACAGTTTTTGACTTGGGAGACCATTAAATTCTGGTTAAATGGTCTCCCTCTCTGGTTCATTCAGTCTCTGCTGGCTCTTTCCGTTGTCTGTTCACACCTCACAATTTCTATAGATTTTGGATTTGAGTCGAGTTCCTGTAGAAAAAGGTAGTTCAACAAAGTAATAAAAAAAAAATAAAAAAAAACCCCTGGGTGTAGAGGAAGATTTTATGCACAGCCAAACTACACAGTCTCACCACAAGTCCTTATCAGAAGGTTTATTTCTGAGAAACCTGAGTGCACAGGAAAACCAGGTGGTTTATGTGGTTGTTGCTGTGTGCCCAGGACGGGCACACAGCAAGCTGGGAAGTCAAGCAAACGTTTTCACTCATACACAAAACCAGATGAAATAAAATTGATGAAACTCTGAACATCACAGGTTTCAGACGTGAAGGAGGTTACAGAGTGTTGTTGGCACAATAGGAGCAAAGTCGATGGTCAGAAACTATTTTTATTTTTCATTTAGGTATCTTGATACTGTAGTGGTTCAGAAAGGATTTTCTTCTCATACTGACGGCAGTAGTTTATGCAATTTTTACACAAAAGTACACTGATAAGACAAATATATATATATATATAAAAAAAAAAATTCCCTTCTCACCCACCGCGGGTGGTTCTTATCCTCTGAGCTCGGGTCCTCTACCAGAGGCCTGGGAGCTTGAGGGTCCTGCGCAGTATCTTGGCTGTGCCAAGGACTGCACATTTCTGGACTGAGATGTCTGATGTTGTTCCTGGGATCTGTTGTAGCCACTGCTCCAGTTTGGGGGTGACTGCCCCGAGGGCCCCGATGACCACAGGCACCACTGTGGTCTTCACCTTCCAGGCCCCTCTCCAGTTCCTCCCTGAGGCCCTGGTATTTCTCCAGTTTCTCGTGCTCCTTTTTTCCTGATGTTGCAATCGCTTGGTATTGCTACATCTACCACAACGGCTTTCCTCTGTTGTTTATCCACTATGACAATGTCTGGTTGGTTCGCCATTACCATTCTGTCTGTCTGGATCTGGAAGTCCCACAGGATCTTAGCTCTGGCATTCTCCACCACCTTTGGGGGTGTTTCCCACTTTGATCTCGGGGTTTCCAGTCCATATTCTGCACAGATGTTTCTGTACACTATGCCTGCCACCCACTTTGATCTCGGGGTTTCCAGTCCATATTCTGCACCCTGCTGTTATGTGCTGGACTGTCTCAGGAGCCTCCTTACACAACCTACACCTTGGGTCTTGTCTGGTGTGGTAGATCTGGGCCTCTATTGCTCTGGTGTTTAGGGCCTGTTCCTGGGCGGCCATGATGAGGGCCTCTGTGCTGTCCTTGAGCCCAGCTTTTTCCAGCCATTGGTAGGATTTACTGATATCAGCCACTTCGGTTATTTGCTGGTGGTACATCCCATGTAGGGGCTTGTCCTCCCATGATGGTATCTCTGGCACTTCAACCTCCGTTCCCTGTTGTCTGAGACATTCACTGAGCACATTGTCTGTTGAGGCTTTGTCCCTGATGTATTTATGGATCTTAGTTGTTTCGTCCCTGGATAGTGGTTCTCACACTCACTAGTCCTCTGCCTCCTTCTTTGCGGCTCGTGTACAGTCTCAGGGTGCTGGATTTGGGATGGAACCCTCCATGCATTGTTAGTAGCTTTCTAGTCTTAATATCTGTGGCTTTTATCTCCTCCTTTGGCCAGCTAATTATTCCAGCAGGGTATCTGATTACTGGCAGGGCATAGCTGTTTATCGCACGGATTTTTGTTCTTGCCATTGAGCTGGCTTCTCAGGACTTGCCTTATTCGTTGGAGGTATTTAGCTGTGGCTCCTTTCCTTGTGGCCTCATCGAGGTTGCCATTTGCTTGTGGTATACCTAGGTACTTGTAACTGTCCTCTATGTCTGCTATTGTTCCTTCTGGGAGTGAGACCCCCTTCTGTGCGGATCACCTTCCCCCTCTTTGTAATCAGCCGACCACACTTCTCTAGTCCGAATGACATCCCAATGTCCGTGCTGTAGATCCTGGTGGTGTGGATCAGTGAGTCGATGTCTCGCTCACTCTTGGCGTACAGCTTGATGTCATCCATGTAGAGAAGGTGACTGATGTTGGCCCCATTTTTGAGTCGGTATCCGTAGCCAGTCTTGTTGATAATTTGGCTGAGGGGGTTCAGGCCTATGCAGAACAGTAGCGGGGACAGAGCATCTCCTTGGTATATGCCACATTTGATGGACACTTGTGCAAGTGGTTTGCAGTTGGCTTCAAGGGTGGTTTTCCACAGCCTCATTGAGTTTGCAATGAAGGCTCTCAGAGTCCTGTTGATGTTATACATCTCTAAGCATTCAATGATCCAAGTATGCGGCATTGAGTCATAGGCTTTCTTGTAATCAATCCAAGCCATGCACAGGTTGGTGTGTCGGGTTTTGCAGTCTCGGGCAACTGTGCGGTCTACGAGGAGTTGGTGTTTGGCTCCTCTGCTATTTACACCGATACCTTTCTGTGCCATGCTCATGTGCTTATCCATGTGTTTGCTTATCTTGGCCGCTATGATGCCTGACATGAGCTTCCAGGTTGTGGAGAGGCAGGTTATTGGTCGGTAGTTGGGTGGGACTGGACCCTTTGATGGATCCTTCTGGGTTAGGGATTGTCCGCCCTTCAGTTAACCATTCAGGGTGAGTCCCACTTTGTAGCAGCTGGTTCATTTGGCCTGCCAGTCGCTCATGGAGGGCAGTGAGTTTCTTTAGCCAGTAGGCATGGATCATGTCAGGCCCTGGTGCTGTCCAGTTTTTCATACCTGAGACTCTTTCTTGGACATCTGTCACAGTGATGGTTACCGGGGCTTGCTCAGGGAGGTTGCTATGGTCCTCTCGTAGAGAGATCAACCACTGTGCATTGCTGTTGTGGGACGCCTCCCTTTCCCATATGCCTTTCCAGTATTGTTCAGTCTCCAGCCTTGGTGGGTCTGCTCTGTTGTTATTACCCTGCCATTGAGAGTACACCTTAGCTGGTTGAGTGGAGAAGAGCCGGTTAATCCTTCTGGATTCATTCTCCCTTGTGTATCTCTTTAGGCGGCTGGCCAAGGCTTGGAGCCTCTGTTTGGCAGTTTCGAGTGCTTCAGGTATGGGCATCTGCCTGTACTTTCTGGGTACTTGTCTTTTCATTGTACCCTTGTGGAGCTCTGATAGTTGGCTCACTTCCCTCCTTGTTACCTTGATTTTAGCCTCTAACCGTCTTTTTCCATGGTGGGTATTGGGTCTCATGGTTGCTCTTATAGCCAAGCATCTCAAGGATCACTGATGCTGAGTTGTAGATCAGCTCATTGGTTTCTGTTATGGTGTTGGTAGGGATTGTTCTCAATGCTGCATTCACATTCTCAATGAGACTTTCTGATGGTACTTCACTCAGCCGTTGTAATTGGCGCCGGGAGGCCTGGTTGTCATTCGGGTCATGATTCTCTCTCAGGTCAGCAGCTGTCTCGTTCAGCTCTGATTCGCTCACTGGGGCCGTGTATCCCCTCACTGGGTGGGGACTTGTAGTTAAGTCCCCACAGTTCTGACATCCGGGTTCCTCCCTTTTGCTGTAGCATTTGTGTTGTATCTCGTCAATCTCAAGTTGTGATAGCAGTTGCCGCTATGGATGTTGGAACACTGAGCTACTAGTTGTTTAGCACTTAGTGTTGACTGGGGATGTCGAAGTAACCATTCCTTCCCCAGTCTTTGCATGTAACCTCTCTGACTAGGGTTACTTGAGTAGTAGCATTCCAACAGATCCACATTTTCATCTCTCGCCCATCTCCGTCTTGTTCCAGTAGCCCATTTGTCATCAAGGTGCTCTGGTTCCCCAACACCTGACGCAGACCTTGTTTGGCCGGGCGACGTCTGAGCCGGCATGTTATGCAACTTAGTATCTCTCATGGTATGAGGTAGGCAGTAGCTTGAAGGGTCTTGCCTAAGGACCCAGAAACACATGAATGATCCAAACTCCAAAACACACACAGGAATGAAAGAAGTGCAACAGGAAAACTGCAAATGCTGCAATCACAAGAAATAAAAGGAAAATGGAAACTTGTGCAAACTCAGGAATCTGGACGTTTGTAGAGCTGACTGCATGTAAATATGTTGCTGCTCTATAGTATTTGCATTTGGGGTATTTGGTGGTTGTTTGTTTTCCAGTTTGCATTTGCCTCGTTCCTTCAAACTTCAGAGTGACAGAGCAACCGTCTGATACAAACTGCCGTCTAATGACAGTCGACTGGGATCGAGAGCAAAACATTTATTTACCAAATGACTTTGTCAACTGAGTAATTTCCCCAGAATTACTCAGTTTATGGCTTTCCTGGGTTTTTTTTATTAGCTTTTAAGGACATTTCTAGTTTTTTTTTATTACCTCTATTGTAGTAATTGGTAAAAACTGTACCAAGTTACTAGAGCACTTCTTGGTCACGATGCTTCTGCAAATTGCGTTATCGATACTCCACAAACCCCAAACTGCCTCTGGAACTGATGATCAATAAAGTTTAACCCTGACACAAAAAACGACCTTTATGGAGTAGATGAGGGCCGCCAGGCCCAGAGAACTAAACTTTAGTTTTAAGACGTTTAGAAAATTTTACAAAGTTTTCTAAAGTTTTTTTTTTTTTTTTAGAAAACTTTCTATTTTCTAAAAAAAATTGCCGCAGTGGTTTTTCTGCCATTTTTAGCGTTTTGATCCACCAAATTTTGGGGTCTTAATCTGGACATAGCATTGAACTTCCTTCATATTGTCTTTGTTTGTTTTTTTCTTATTCTCTACATATGTAATCTGATATAACAGCACCAGGAACAAAACTAATAAACTGTGTTTAAAACAAAAAGACATTCCTTCACGATTGATTTTTGTGACGTCACGATGTCACTTACAGCGATTTGTTTTAATTGCTTAATTATCCAGATTATTCTAATTAGTCTCTAAATTTGTCCAAACTGCACAAAACCCATTTCCCAATCAGAAGCCAGTTTCATCACTCTTTGTGATTTGTGACCTTCTTCAAAGACAAACAGAAAATCTTCACATTCAAGACAAATTACTGGGAAATGATTAAACTCACCTTGACAGAATAAACGAGAGCCGCCAATCCAAGACAGAAAATATTTCCACAGATAAAGCTGCACAGCGACCAGACCAGATAATCTCTTGGAGGCTCAGTGGGAACATTTACAACAGTGTGGTGAACTCCTGAGGGACCCCCAGGTTTTCCAGGGGACGCTTCATATCTCCGGCCCTTCAGTCCGACGGCGTCATCAGGGTAAATTGTGTAAGACACAGTGGTGTAACAAGGATTCATGGCCCTCAGCCCAGTTGGTGGCGGAAAACGATCTGAAGCGTCTGTTGACGAACGAGCGCGCTATCAGGAGAGGCTTCTATTTGATGCTTGTGGTTTTGACAGTGACCTAATCATCACCATCATCACCAAGCAACAAAGGCACATTTTTAAACTCTGCAGCGCTTTCATTTCTACCAGGTTAGAGCTTCTGAGTTTTTAGCTCCTACAATAAGTTGTGTGTGTACAGACGCAAAACATTACATTTGAATTTGTAGAATACTTCAAAAAGTAATAAAAAAAAAACAAACAAAAAAAACACACAATTAATTAAAAATACATAATTACTTCTGAAAGCAAAACTGAGAAAAAACTATTTCAGTCTGGTAAGAATGGAGGATCAATGTGTGCATAACTGCAAATTGTAATAAAAAAAAAACATAGAAGTTTAAAAAAAGTAAAATAAAAATATTAATAAAAAAAAAAACCTCTTACGAATAAACACCTAAAAGTGAAGTTTCCATTATTTTCAGGCCTGTTTGGTATAAATTCCTGTTTTAAAAAACGCCACTAAAACCATATGAAGACAATAAATAGAGTTCACCCAGCTTTACTGCAGCTGTGTTGCTGTTAACTGTAAAAGTAACAAATGACTGTCATACTGGCTACATACTGAAATATAGATGTTTCTTCTTCTGGTCATGTTCATTGCTGCTAGTTTCTTGTTGAGATTTGCACATAAATACACTAAGAAACAGAAGGACTTCACTCATTTTTAGAAATAAACTGTAGTTCAACTTTTAGGGCTATTTGCAAAATGTGACACCTCCCAATATTTTATTTTATTGTAATTTTGATTGACTAGAAAATACTTTAGTCTGTACTTTAATTTGGAGACATCCAAAACCTCCAGGTTGCACTTTGCATGCAGTGGCACTTTTGCGCCACTAGAGGGCAATACTCGCGAGTTGGAGGTATCAGTCTGTTTGTCTCATCTTGTCAATTTTTTTCACTTCACAGTTGTATTTTTTTTTTTTTTTTTTTAACAATTTTAATGAAACTAAAGAAATTTAGATATTCTAAACAAACACATTTTAAAGGAGAATATTTGTTAAACATTTCAAATATACAGCTGATTGGTCTGGTGTTGAATGCAATGTCATTATTGCTCTTACATCAAATATGAAATATGTTATGGAAGAATGGCTACACTTTACTACTTACTTTACTACACCATCATGTAAATGTTTTACTTTGATTTATAAGAAGGCAGGCTTTGATTTAGCTTTGATTTGCTGATTATATATTGAGTTTTCTTCACACTGATTTTTAAATGATTAAACTTAACACACACTTGTTCAAATTAAAACAATCGGAAGCAGGGATGCTCCCTAAAAATATCAGTATTGGCATCAGTTATTGGCCAAATGAGTTTTAGTGCATCGGCATATCGGATATTGACCAAAAATCCAATATTGTGCATCCCTAATAGGAAGCTTAAATGTGTCTTGTTTGCAGTTTTCTTTTTTTTAAACGATTTTATACAGACAGTTTTGGGTTTATGTTAGAAACGGAAGGTATCAAACTGTGACTTAATTTTATGTACCAATTTAAACATCTTTAAAGAAGCTTGAATAAACAGTTTTGCACTGTTTTTTGTCTCAATAAGCTACAAAACTGGAGACATGAGGATGACTGAGCAGCCAACATGGCAACCTGGATGGTTAATATGTGCTGGTTAATATCACAATGGCAACAATTGATCTTGTCTGCTCATTTTCTCATCACTGTTCCAACTCCGCACCACATAAAACGTAATAATTCCAGCCCTCACAAAGATTTCAGTTTTTTTCTCAGTTTGTGACAAAACAATTTTATGTGTAAGAATTAGAATTAGAGACTCAGCACTCACACAAGTGAACAGAAATTTTGTTGGATGGTTTTTATTGTCGTGAAACAAGCTTTTTATTCATGAGAGCAAGGACAGATTCTGCTGTTTGGCTGCTTAAGCAAACTTTACAGAAACGAAGCGCTCCTTCACCACTGCACTGCCACTGCAAAACAGTTTCATGTTGATGTCAGAGTGAAACCAGAACAACCCAAACCCTGGCCTTGGATAAACCCTCCAACATTACGCAAGGCGGTTAATGTCTTCCCCAATGGCCACTCTGGCTTGTATATTGCGCCACTTTCACAGCCGCGGCGATTTGCACAACGATGATGATGAAGAGAGTCAGAGACGTCAGGACCACGGCCACGATGTTGAAAACACGAGCGCAGGAGGCGTCATGTTTGGCTCCATTCTGATCTCCAACCACCTTACGGTCTCTGGCCTGAAATCAGCCAAAAAAAAAACAAAAACAAAAAACAAACAAACAAAAAAAAACAAACATTATTTTTATAACCAGATCCTTCTGGTCATAACTTTTTTTCATTATTACTTTTTCAACCTATTTATTTCGAACATGACCAAAGTATAGAATCACACACATGAACAAGGAACACAAGAGACATACAGTATTTTTATGCTATTATAATCTTAAGCTGCTTGAAAAGCAGAAGGAGGAAGCAGGAAACTTATGAATTCCGACTCTGTGAACTCGGATGGAACCTCGTCATTAAATAAAAAACAAAAGAACAAACAAGTCAATTTTTCACTTCATCTGGGTTTACATATGTCTACACATACACATCCATACCCCCACACCAATGTGCGTTCGCCTCAATTTACATGTAACTCTTCTATATCTTGTAAAAAAAAAAAACTCTTAGAGTAACATAAGAGATACATAAAATATTATTATTTTATACATACAGTTGTGGCTCATTCAGTTTTACAATATAACACGATATTATCATTATTATCCATTAAAAATGATAGTAATATTATCATGATACTATTATCACAATAGTATCAAAGTATTGCAATACAATTCTGATACAATTGCCCTTGATTTTTGTGAAATAAAGGATTTAATTATCGATCTTTCAGGGATCCAGTCTAGAGTTGCATCGTTAGCTTCATAATTATGAGTCATAGTTTGAATGAACCTCGTTTGTAAACGAGGTGCCTTTGATCAGCGAAAGAGCAAATATGAGCACAAACTCACCCTGACGGAGTAAATGAGAGCCCCCAATCCGAGACAGCAGAAGTTTGCGTAGACGAAGGTGCACAGCGACCAGACCAGATAATCTTTTGGGGGCTCCGTGGGGACGTTCACTACGACGTGCTGAACTCCCGCGGGGCCCCTAGGCTGTCCAGGGGACACTTCGTTGGGGTAACCAGGATTCATGGCTCTCTGCTCAGCTGCAGGTTGGAAGACAACCTCAACAGTCTCCTGAAGTACTTTGCACCCTGTGCAGGGTGGGTTTCCTGTTTTATAATGCTGGTAACAGGAAATTATGCCAGTTGCAAAAAGCCATTGTCTTTTTATTTTCACTTTCTTAGGAGAGCTTAGAGGTTCTAACTTTTTACACCTGTGCAACCCACCTGTGCTCGCAAAAGAGATTTTTAGAGCTAAATTTATTTTCTGTCTCCAAAATCTTTCTATTTGCAGAATATTTCAGTGACTCCTCTTTAAAAGTAAGTCTTTAAAAAGCAGAAGGAAGATGGACTTTATTAAACCAAAGTGATTTAAGTCAGGTAAAGCACAAAGCAGTGCTTATTTAACACTTTGACTGATGAAATAAAAAATGGAAATCTAAAAAGAATGTGGCTTGCATAAGTGTTCAAGCCTCTTTATTCTACGGTGGCCCTGAGGTGCAAACCACTTCAGGAAATTGAAAGCACAATTACAAATTACAAAAGCACTATAACATGAACGAAAGCATTATTACTTTACTGGTGGGGTCAGGAGAGGTGCTGTTGCTCGTCTCAAGCAAACATTTTGGGCCAGAGGCGGGGTCACCCTGGACAGGTCAACAATGTCTCAGAGAAAAACCCCAAAATAGCTACAATATTCAAAATTTGTTTTGGAAAATGGCGACTCAGAATACAATAGAACCTCAGACCCAGAAAGCGTGTTTTTTTAAAGAACCGGGTCAGGCGCGGCGGCTCTTGCACGACGTTTCCAGATATCGTCCGGTCATCCTCACATCCACACAGCTGACCTTTGAGCGTCCTTCTCTGACGTGCTGCTCATTTTCTCAGGACTGAATTTGGAACGTCTCATGAATCGAAATGTCCACATCCGGTCACAACGATTTCCGTCTTCATCATCCCCACCGTCAGTTTGTGACAATATTTCAACGTTTCAAAATCAAAGTGGAGACTCAGCACACACAAATGAAAGGACATCTCTGTGTTTTAAAGAGCATAGTGTTTTTTATTCATATAGTCAAACAAGCTTTCCATTCATCTCAGATAGGACATAGTTTGCAGAATGTGCATGAGCAAACTTTACACAACAAAGTTCTTCCTCACTACTACTGCCATCACTTCTTCTTCTGTCGTGGTTTCGGTTTGATGGCAGAGCAAGAACAGAAAAGCTAGTAACGTGGAGTGATGGCAATCAAAATAATGATCGTAAGTAAGACGGTCAGAGACACCAGGACGGTCGCCACGATGTTGAGGACACGGGCGGTGGAGCCGTAATGTCTGGCCCCCTCCAGATCTCCGACCACCTTCCGGTCTCTGGCCTGAAATCAGCAAAGATATTTCTGTTAAATAAAACAGAAACCCAGTAAAACAGAAAGAGTCATAGATTTGTGTTTAATTTAGTTCTCCTTCCTTCTCTTTTCTTCCCGTTTCATCTCACTTCTGCATCTTTTTACGCCGTCGGTTGTGTCCTTCTCGTGCCAAGTTGCGTTCCACCCGTTTACTGTTCTTTAGTTTCTGTTCCCTGTGGGTTTGTGATTCTGACATTCACTTCATTTTCTACACACACAGCAGTTCTCACTCTGACTAAACGGCCTGGCAGAGTTCAGACAACCCTACAGCCCCAAACACAGCGTTTTATCGTAAGGTCGGTTTGCTGGCTGGCAAAGTGTGCAGACTCTCGGTCAAACATCAATAGATGAAATAATATTGCTAAATTTCTGAACACCGCAGGTCTCGAATGGTCAGGAACTACTTTGTTTTTCCATTTGGTTCCGATGATAGAATACTGTGCGTTTTATTTTTTCTCCACAGTTAAAGAAGATCTCTCTACTTTACCCAGTAGATCCGGTTTGCTTTTTGTTAGTGAATGTGGCCGACGTTCCTATATACATCAGTGATTGGAACAGAGTGTGTTGTGGTTTGAATCCAAGCAAAACGCGCCTCATAATTCGTTTCTTTGCTCTTGTAATTTTACGCCGTTACTTGAAAGTGGTGTCGAAGCAACAACCTTATCGTTTATCGCAATAGTGTCAGACCCAGCTGTGACTCGGCCTGCAGTTGGAAATAAAATCTTCACCGACGACCATCAGGCTTCACTCCAGACTGCTTCCTTAACCGATGATAAATACCTCCAAGGTTTAAGAACTGACCTTTACAGAGAAGATGAGGGCCGCCAGACCCAGGCACAACGGGTTTCCATACACGAAGCAAGCGAGAGACCAGATGATGTCGTCTATAGGCTGCACAGCCGCGATGTTCACAGCCCTCTGATGGACCACCATGTGAGGCTGAGCCTGGACCTCAGTGGTGACATACTGGGGCAAAGTGACAACCACTGGTTGGTGACCCTTGTCTGGTGGAGCTGTGTCCATCGCTGTAGCGTCAGCAGCTCTGCAGGTTCTGGAGAACTGAAGCGGTTTGAGCCACTGAAGAGCTTAAGATACGTAAAATCATTGTGACTTTCTTCCTCATTTCTCAACTGTAATTACCTGGACAGCATCCTGTTATATTTTAAGAGGAACATGACGCACACGCATCGACATTGTCTTTTCGAGAAAATATGCAAAGAGAACAAGATGGGTTTTTTCAGAAAAAAAAAAGAAAAAAAAAAGCTTTTTGTAAAAAAGTCAATTATCTTAAAATTGTGACTGTTGACAGTAAAATGTGAGACAGGTAACCTGGTCAGAATCAACCAATCAGAGCCAGGAGGAAGCTGTCAGTCATGCTTGTGAACGAACTGTTAAATTTATGAATGGCAGATGTCAAGAGAAGTGGAGTTTTGATGACTTTGCTGAGACCTTCGTGACAACTGAGGATGAAGAATCTGCATCTTCACATCCCAGCATCCCAGACGAACCTCTTCTTCACTCCAGGGAATGAGGACGCAGACCTGCAGGAGGGTGTTGGACTCCCAGCATGTGAAAGGTCTGACCTCGAGGAGGGGGTGTCAAGAAAATCCGAGATCATCCCACTTCCCCATGCTGGAGATTTTAGTTAACAGTAACAATGAATAAAGTTAACTTTAAAATAAGTCACACAAATCATATCTACATCCAACAGTAGACCCAGACTGCAATAAAATAAACCTGGTTGTGTGTGTTGTTTTTGTCTCCTGCAAACTTAACTTTAATTATACTTATTTTTTCTATCTAATCATAAGAAATCATAGTCAGAGAGAGAGATGAGACAGGAAGAGCAGGTTTCCTGAAAAAAGAGGAAGTAAGTTACCAGCTTGTAGCTGTATAAAAATAGCTGAGAGCAGTCCTTATTTAAAAGCATAAAAGTTTTAAAGGATGAAATCTAAACATTTTGAGTAATAAGATAAGATTTAAAGGAAAGTACTTATTGGGTTACTTATAACAATACTTATACTCGTGGGAAAACTTACAAGTAAAACAAGTAACTAACTTTGGTATCAAATAATAATAAAAGAGTAATAAGTTGTGGTTATCATAAAATTATAAATGAATGCTAAATCAGAGAAAATAAAACGGTTAGGAATGTGATTCTAACATTAAACGTGAAATGGTGTAAAACATGTATCTACTATTAAAGATCACTGATGATGTGTTGGAGGTGGATAAGTAGGTGAAAGGTTAGGGGTAAAATGGGGACTAACAGGAAAGCAGAGATGATCAAGGCCTTATTAGGACATAGAAGGACATGGGAGGAATATTGGAGCAACCCTGAGACATTAGCCAAGACATCAGGACAAGATGTCTCTAAGACAGTGATGGAGATGAGTACATCTGTCCAAACAAGTTACCCAACAAAGCAAGCACAGCAACAGTGTTAGCCAATGAAAATGCACCGAAAGCAGGTATAAACCCTATATAAGCGGAGAGCAAAAGAGGAATTTTGGTTGGATCCTCCAGGCAGCTTCGAGTCAAGACCGAGATGGACAAACAACTCTGCAGCTGAAGAAGAGCCGGGGCCACAGAGCCAAAGACTGTCTGCGCATGGGGACCAACCCATCAGCCCCGCAACATGTGGCTTCAAATCGTACTTCTCTCATCAGCTGGGTTCAGACCCCAAAGACAAAGATGAAGACAAAGGCAAAGATAAAGAAAAAGGCAAAGATAAAGACCCAAGTCCTGTGTGACTTCCCCATCGATGCAGAGACGACAGCTCATCAGACCAACAGAGATCCCTGCCTTCATCGATCAACCACCTCCTCCTGCTGCAACACCTTCTTCATCATCAGACCAGTTCTGGGGTTCGAAACACCAAACTCCATCCGTCTCTCTCAAAGGTTCCCTTTTTAGTTCTTAGTATCAGCATTAGGGAAAGATAGGCTAGATGATTGATTTTACTTATCTGATTAATTCTGCTACTGAATTAAGCTGTACTGACCCTTGCAAAATTGCTTTACTAATAAATATTTAGCATAAAGAAAATCTAAAAGCCATGTGCAATGTGAGATGGGTTGTGGCCGAGGGAGGGGGTCCTGGCGGTCCGATCCTCGGTTGCAGAAACTGGCTCTTGGGACGTGGAATGTCACCTCTCTGGTGGGGTAGGAGCCGGAGCTGGTGTGTGAGGCTGAGAGGTTCCGGCTAGAAATAGTCGGTCTCGCCTCGACGAATGGCTCTGGTTCTGGAACCAGTCTCCTTGAGAGGGGCTGGACGTACTTCCACTCTGGAGTTGCCCACGGTGAGAGGCGTCGAGCAGGGGTGGGTTCATACTTGTTGCTCCCCATCTTGGTTAGCCTCCCTCCGCTACGGGTGGGGGGACGGGTTCTGACTGTTGTTTGTGCTTACGGGCCGAATGACAGTTCAGCTTACCCACCCTTTTTGGGAGTCCTTGGAGGGGGTACTGGAGAGTGCCCCTCCTGGGGACTCCTCGTTTTGCTGGGGGACTTCAAGCGCTCACGTGGGCAATGACAGTGAGACCTGGAGGGCGTGGTTGGGAGGAGTGCTCCCTCCGATCTGAACTCGAGTGGTGTTCTGTTGCTGGACTTCTGTGCTCGTCACGGATTGTCCATAACGAACACCATGTTCAGGCATAAGGGTGTCCATATGTGCGCTTGGCACCAGGACACCCTAGGCCGCAGTTCGATGATCGATTTTGTCATCGTTTCGTCGGATCTGCGGCCGTATGTCTTGGACACTCGGGTGAAGAGAGGTGCAGAGTTGTCCACTGACCACTACCTGGTGGTGAGTTGGCTCCGGTGGTGGGGGAGGATGCCGGTCAGACCTGGCAGGCCCAAACGTGTTGTGAGGGTCTGCTGGGAACGTCTGGCGGAGTCCCCTGTGAGACGGAGCTTTAACTCCCATCTCCGGCAGAGCTTCAAACACGTCCCGGGGGAGGCGGGGGACATTGAGTCTGAGTGGTCCATGTTCCGTGCCTCCATTGTCGAGGCAGCTCATCGGAGCTGTGGTCGCAAGGTTGTCGGTGCCTGTCGTGGTGGCAACCCTCGAACCCGTTGGTGGACACCTTCGGTGAGGGATGCTGTCAGGCTGAAGAAAGAGTCCTATCGGGCCTTTTTGGCCTGTGGGACTCCGGAAGCGGCTGATGGGTACCGGCGGGCGAGCGGCGTGCGGCTCAGGTGGTTGCTGAGGCAAAAAGCTTCGGGCGTGGGAGGAGTTCGGAGAGACCATGGAGAAAGACTTCCGTATGGCTTCGAGGCGATTCTGGTCCACCATCCGGCATCTCAGGAGGGGGAAGCAGTGTAGCACCAACACTGTTTACAGTGGGGGTGGTGTGCTGCTGACTTCGACTCGGGACGTTGTGGGTCGGTGGGCGGAGTACTTCGAAGACCTCCTCAATCCCACCAACATGCCTTCCATTGAGGAAGCTGAGCCTGAGGACTTTGGGTTGGGTTCTCCAATCTCTGGGAGGCGAGGTGGCCAGGTAGTTAAAAGCTCCTCGGTGGCCGGGCCCCGGGGGTGGATGAGATTCGCCCGGAGTATCTCAAGGCTCTGGATGTTGTAGGGTTGTGTTGGCTAACGCGACTCTGCAGTATCGCATGGACATCGGGGGCAGTTCCCCGGGATTGGCAGACTGGGGTGGTGGGCCCCCTGTTTAAAAAGGGGGATCGGAGAGTGTGCTCCAATTATAGAGGGATCACACTCTTAAGCCTCCCTGGCAAGGTCTGGAGAGGAGGGTCCGTCGGATAGTCGAACCTCGGATTTTGGAAGAGCAGTGTGGTTTTCGTCCTGGTCGTGGAACACTGGACCAGCTCTACACCCTCAGCAGGGTCCTGGAGGGTGCATGGGAGTTCGCCCAACCGGTCTACATGTGCTTTGTGGACTTGGAGAAGGCGTTTCGACCGTGTCCCTCGAGGTGCCCTGTGGGGGGTTCTCCGAGGAGTATGGGGTACCGGGCCCTTTGATATGGGCTGTCAGGTCCCTGTATGACCGGTGTCAGAGTCTGGTCCGCATTGCCGGCAATAAGTCGGGCTCGTTCCCAGTGAGGTTGGACTCCGCCAGGAGCTGCCCTTTGTCACCGATTCTGTTCATTACTTTTATGGACAGAATTTCTAAGCGCAACCAGGGTGTTGAGGGGATCCGTTTTGGTGGCCTTAGGATTGCATCTCTGCTTTTTGCGGATGATGTGGTCCTATTGGCTTCATCGGGGACGTGATCTGCAGCTCTCACTGGAGCGGTTCGCAGCCGGGTGTGAAGCGGCCGGGATGAGGATCAGTGCCTCCAAGTCTGAGACCATGGTCTTGAGTCGGAAAAGGGTAGAGTGCCTTCTCCGGGTCGAGGAGATGTCCTGCCTCAAGTGGAGGAGTTCAAGTATCTCGGGATCTTGTTCACGAATGAGGGAAGAAGGGAGCGTGAGATCGACAGGCGGATTGGTGCAGTGTCCGCCGTGAAGCGGGCGCTGTACCGGTCCGTCGTGGTGAAGAGGGAGCTGAGTCAAAAAGCGAAGCTCTCCATTTACCGGTTAATCTACGTTCCTACCCTCATCTATGGTCATGAGCTTTGGGTAATGACCGAAAGAACGAGATCGCAGATACAAGCGGCCGAAATGGGTTTTCTCCGTAGGGTGGCTGGGCTCTCCCTTAGAGATAGGGTGAGAAGCTCGGTCATCCGGGAGGGACTCAGAGTAGAGCCGCTGCTCCTCCACATCGAGAGGAGCCAGTTGAGGTGGCTCGGGGGATCGGGAGGCGTCCCTGGTGAGGTGTTTCGGGCACGTCCCACCGGGAGGAGGCCCCGGGGAAGACCCGGACACGCTGGAGGGATAGTCTCTCGGCTGGCTTGGGAACGCCTCGGGATTCCCCGGGGGAGCTGGAGGAAGTGGCTGGGGAGAGGGAAGTCTGGGCCTCCCTTCTTAAGCTGCTACCCCCGCGACCCGACCCCGGATAAGCGGCAGAAGATGGATGGATGGATGGATGAAAATCTAAAAGATGTTGTGGACATTCAATTAATGAGTCACCTCAAAGTTCTTTGATGGTAGTAAAATAGCTATGATGTTTGATTCTGGGGAAGAAAAGTAGGTAATGTTTTATAGGTTGCTTTATCCCAAATTTAAAACAACATCCTTGGGACTTTCCAGAGTCACTAAAACCAACCTGATTCAGTAACAAGTGCAAGTTGCAAAAAAGAGAAGGAGCGACCGTTAACAGATGTGCTCTGTGAAACTAGTTGGCTGTATGCCTGTATGCTGCTCAGTCTGGCTAATTCACAGGGGGAAGAAGGGTGGGACATCTGGATGTAGGCCGTAGAAATCAGGCGAATTCTTTCTCGAAACCAGGTTAAACAGAGTTTATTTTAGTTCTGGATAGGGTAAATCCCAGCAGATTTAGGAAACTCAATTTACCCGTTAGATGGAGAGCTGGTAGCACATCTCCCCTCTCAGAAGAGGAAGTAGTGACTGAGAGAGTAGAGAGTGAAGGAAGGGGGAGGGAGTGTAGCGGCAACAACACAGAGAAACAACTTACCACTCCAGAAAAAAAAATGTTTTTTTTTTTTGAGGCTGAGCGTCCACGAGCTTGATTGACAGCACTGGCTCTGATTGGTTGTTTCTGACAGATATGTATTTGTTCAGATTGCAGAAAGAACTTGTTTTGGTTTTTTTTCCAGATTCTCTCCATCATAAAGGCATCTACATAAGCAGAAGAAATTATTCAGCCCTCTAGTATTTTGATTGATTTTATTATTTGAAAACAGAATATGTCATTAATTTGTATATTAACATTCAACAGTGAGTGATTCAGTCAAATCTGAGCTAAACAAGCCAGGCACAGATCAGCATCGCTTCAAACAAATGTACTTTCAAAATGAACTTTGTTTGAGTCGCTACAAACGTCTTCAAGTATCACAACATTAGAGAAAAGGTTCATCAATTACTGTTGGTTAACTGAATTTAACTGAAACAGTAACAAGGCATCGATGGATTAAAGGTAATTTAATAAAACTGCAGCCTAATCTCAACAGTATTACCTTATAGCTTTCAATGCAATCAAATTAATTTTTGGTAATTAATAAAAAAGTACGGATTAACTGTTTGCAATGAGCCAAAACCAAGCGACAGCAGTACTGTGACGGTAATTATCCCGCTGAGGCTGATCCAGCCGCTGCTGGAACCAGTCGATCGTCATGTGAGCTGATCAGCTGGTCACATCTTAGAGGAGGCGGCGATGGCGGCGGCTCCTGGACGGTTGTAGACGCGGACGTTCGTGTTCTGGGAAACGGACAGGTTCCTGTTAACTGAACTTTTTTACTCCGCGATAGCGGACCGACTGTTTGTTTACCTTCTTGGCTTCGGCGTTGTATTTGTTGAGTAAGGTCTGAACCCGGTTCCCGTAGTCTGGATGGACGGCCTTTAGGTTTTCCACCTGCGGGAAGAGCATCAAATAAATGCACACAAAAAATGAGAGACGAGCAAAAGGTCAAAAGGTTGTGCAAATTACGACTCTGGCAGCAGATTTACAACAGGTGCAAGCAGAAATTGGTTTGTTCCGCCCATAAAACAGAAAACCAGAGCGGTAAATGTGGCTGCTGTGACATCAATAAATGACATCACTCCATCACCTTTTGTTTCTCGTTCAAATGTTTAAAAATGAACTTTGCGGTGGCGAGTCACAGCGGTGGAGACAAAGCGAGAAAAAGGCGCTCAGGAAAACAAATAAGAAAAAATAATTGTCATTTAAGGTTCCCACTTCCAGAGGGAGTTTTTCTAAACTGCGTAACATCCGAAGGTTAATAACTTAAAATGAAGCAAACATTGGAACACACTCAGCCAGAATGCAGCGTTCCAGACAATTACAACATATATTACAAAAAGAGGATATTTTAAACAGAAATGTGAGAATTCATTTTAGCGCACTCAGTGATTGGTTGAGGCTCGTTTAGCATGAATTACTGCATCGATGCAGAGCGGCACGGAGGCCATCGGTTGAGAAAAAACTGAAAGTGAAAGTGTCCGTTGTTGGCGTTCCTCATTTTCCTCATAGATCCGTTCTGGTGTTCAACTCAGGCCACGACATGGAGCATTACACAACATTTACACATTAAAAATGCTGGTTTTTAATGGCTGTTATGTAAATATTCTCATTTGTTTTTGACACTGAATGTCAGGATTTCATTGTCTATAATTCATAATTATCACAATTTACAAGAAATAATAATAGCTTGAATCTTAAAATGTCAAAGATTTGGATTCATTTTTGCATAATGTGGTGGAATTACTAAAATAACATTTGAAATGTCCTAGTCAAAGCCTTACAGAACTTGAAAGCAGGAAACTTAAAAAAAAAAGAAAAAAAAAAGACTGTTTTGCTTGAAATGTCGGGATGTGTTCACCATCATTCTTTCTTGTTTAAAAATGTTTTCACTATTTGTTTCCATAGCAACAACATAGCCACAAAGCAAGGAGGTGTGCATGTTTAGTTTCATGCAGCGACACCTTGTGGCTGAAGTGGATTAAGCAGAGAAACCATCTTTTGACTCACCGCTCGGTTCTGGATGAAGAGCTGGGCTCCCTTCAGGGACCCGGCAAGGTTCTGGCACAGCCGCTGGCGCTCGTCCTCGTTCAGCACCTGGGTGTAGAAGGCCCGGACCTGCAGGCGGCCGCACACGGACCCGGTCAGAACCAGACACAGTGAACACGGTCCTGCACAGCAATCACTCCCTCATCAACATTACTGGGAAGGTCGATCATTTCAGAGGAAACTCACTCGAGGTCATGAAGTGTCATTTGGTTAATAATGACACTTTTAATGCAAAGCTGACTCTTCGTGACGTCAGTCACAGATGTTCATGAAGACTCCTTCATGTTCATGACGTCATTCTTGCCGTCACATAAAGTGTTAGCCATATTTTTGGTATAATTTCAATTGGTATGTTGGTAAATTCTCCATTTTAGAAGCTTAAGGATATATTATTGCGTCCAACATGCTGGGAAAAACCCATCTACATGTTGATTTCTATTTTCAGAGACAGAGTGAGCGTTGTTGAGGAGAAAAAGAGGATTTGGTCTAATTGTTAAGACCAAATCATTGCGCTCCAGTTTCAAGTTACACCAACGTACCAAACGTGCATGAAGTCACAAGGACGGCGGAGGTGCGGACATTTTTAGATGCGTGAGAACTCGATGGTTCTCTGCTACTGATTCCACGTAACTGTTTATCGTTTCACTGGTCTGGGCTTCGAAGGATAAATTTAGACCATTTTCTACATTGAATTCAACAGGCTGAAAACAGCGACTTCCTGTGTGTGGCTGGGAAACAGCCACAGAGAGGCTATTCGAGGCGGCGGCGTCATCGTCACCTGCGTCACGTTGTCTTCATCTTCGCTGTTGTAACGGGCGACGTCGGGCGAAGCGCTGAACCTGGACTCCACGAAGCGAGGCTGGGTCTGCGGGGCGCTGAAGCTGTTAGGGTAGTAGTTTGGAGCGCCGCCTAGAGGTCGGACGGAGCAAAACATTGTTGAGTTTAGGAGGCAGGTTTTGAAAAATTGTATTGGATTGAGCATATAAACATCAGAAGGGACAAAGGTGGAAGAACGTGTGACGAAATTCACATCAGTCGATTGATCATCAGCACAAACATGTTTTAACCACATGAATAAATAAACGTCAACATGTCCAATTCGGGTAATTTTAAAGTCATGGTTGTTTTTTCCCTTCGAGATGGCAGTTTATTTTTTTACATTTGATATTTGTGAATACATAAGAGACTATTTATTTGTACTTATTCTTGTTATTCATACATTTAATTCTTACAGCTGTGTCATAACACTGAAAATTTAGCGCCACAGTTTCTGGCAGCAAACTGACCTCGGTTATAAAATGTTTAGTTCTAAGGTGGTACAAATTTGCAAAATGTAGAATCACAGCTTTAATTTGCTTCACTAATGGTGAACCAGACAGCATAAATGCATTAATATTAACAATAATAATAATACACAGTTTCTGCATGTTTTACCAATTCAAAAGTTATTATTATTAAGACTATTAAGAATTCAGTTTTATACCTACATCTCCATAAAAACATGCAAACTTTGTCCAGCCAACTGGTGATGGATTAGCATTTAGCCAGGATGCAAAAAAAAAAAAAAAAAGCTAACTAGCGATTTAGCGACAGTACGTTAGCAGTGGGTGACTGAACCCTCAAAGTTTTGCCTGACAGAAATTAAAATATATATATAATCTATGGAATAAACAGTCGTGTCAAGATAAAATTTAAGACACATTAAGGCCAACTGAGTTTCAAGACATTTTAAGGTCTTGATTTCGGACATAAATTTAAGACTTAAACACTTTTTAAGGCAGAGCAGAAGGGGAAGACCTCACCCTGGTTATCAGACATGCACATGGGGCCGTCTCGTTGGTAGTTGGCCACGCGGGCCCTGAAGGGACAGTTGACCGGGATCTGCAGGTAGTTGGCTCCCAGCCGATGGCGATGCGTGTCCGGGTAGGAGAAGAGCCGACCCTACGCCGAGTCGGAATGAGGTCAGCCTCTGGTAAATATCAACGCTGTTTTCTCGGCTCATTCGGTTTACTGTGTCACCTGCAGCATCTTGTCGGGGCTGGGTTCGATGCCCGGAGGCATGTTGCTGGGGTCAAAGGCCAGCTGCTCCACCTCTGCGAAGTAGTTGACCGGGTTCCGATTGAGGACCAGTTTGCCCACCGGGATCAGAGGGAAGTCCTGATGCGACCACACCTGGGAGAGTTGGAAAAGTAGCTCCAAGATTTAGACGTCGCCGATTGAAAACGAGACGGACGCGTTCAATAGAGACACTGAAGGAAGCAGTTTGGTTAAAAGGTTCTCCTCTACTTCAGAGGAACCCAGAGTTAGCTCAAACTGAAGGGATAATCAGCCGTTTTACATTGTTGGGACTCCGTACCTTGGTGAGATCAAAGGGGTTGAACTGGAACCTCTCCGCCTGGTCAAAGGTCATGACTTGGATGTAAAAGGTCCAGGACGGAAAGTTGCCATTAGCGATGGCGTTGAACAGGTCTCCGATGCCGTAATCTGGGTTGGTGGCTGCGAGGCGGTCTGCCTCCTCCACAGACAGGTTTTTTATCCCTTGATCAGTCTTTAAAGAAAAAAAAAACAAAACAAACAATAAAATCCATCACAGAGCTCCGCAAACCAACAAACCAGTTTCAGAAACGGACCTTGTAATGGAACTTGCAGTAGACGCATTCGCCGTCAGCATTGACCAGTTTGAAGGTGTGGGAACCGTAGCCGTTCATGTGGCGGTGGCCGTCAGGCAGGCCTCGGTCGCTGAACAGGAACGACACCTGAGAGGAAAAACAGAAAATGTTTATTTACACACAAAAAAATATGTTTTATGACTCTTATTGCTGTCAAACTGATTTTAAATCAAACTGAGGGTAATGAAATTAGCTTTGATCACTGACCACAAGATGGCAGTAAAGTCCTTTTGATATGATCCTTTGGAAGCATGTGCTTCATATATGAAAGAATCATAGTATACAAGACCAAGGCTGAAACAGTTAATCTGATTAATTATCAATTTAGTAATCAATTAATCATTAACTGGAGTAAAAATGCTCAAAAACCTCAACATATTCAGAGCAAAAAGATAAAACAAGACAAAATGTATATATGTTTTGCATTTAAGATAAAACCACCTTTTTTTGTCATTATATTTTAACAAAAACTCCATTGTAATGGAACTTGCCAGCGTCATTTTTTATATTCAATTTGTTCAAATTCACTATAGAAAGGCTTTTATTGAATTTCAGCCAATAAAATTAACATTCCCTATTTTAAAAGAAACTAAATTATTTGTTCATTTCCATATTTGGGTGTACGTCTAATATTACACAGAAAATCCTTAAGTAGTTCAATGAAAAATTTGCAGAATATGCCAGGTTTGTTTTTGTTTTTTTTTGTTTTACCTGACTTGTCAGAATAACTGATGAATCACTGACTAAAATAATAGTTGCATAAGACATAAGACAAAGTAAACCAAACCTTAAATGACTGTTTACATTTTCATTTTAACATCTCATCTATGATATGATTTCTTGTGAATATAATCTGTTTTATTTTTTTTAATCTAATTTGACCCGGGGAAGAATTCCTCATGCTACTGATTCTAATGAGAATCTTAATAAACATGAACAGGAACGAGACGTGTGGAGGGCTTCAGACAATCTGTGACAAACAGATTGTCTTCATAGCCCAAAAGCAGGAACAAAAGGAGCGTGTTAAAGTAGATACTGACGAATAAAACAGATAAAAATGTTCATCGGCGGGAGCAACTGTGCAAGATCCCCATTACCATTTTTAGAAAATGTTGTTTATTTTAGTTTCTGAAAGTGCTAAGGGTTGAATATCCACTGAGAGTCTACCTGATGCAGACTCTCAGGCCTCAGGCTCCAGAAGTCCCACACCATGTCAGGATCCTTCATGTGGGTTTGAGGGTTACGCTTCTGGGAATGAACGAAGGACGGAAACTGCAAGGGGGGAGAGAAAAAAGAAACAACACCGATAAAATAAAAAACAAAGTGTTTGATCTTCTCACTTGAACTCCAAATTTATAACGCCAACTTACGAGCATCGCATCCCTGATGAAGAAGATGGGGGTGTTATTGCCCGTCAGGTCCCAGTTCCCCTCCTCGGTGTAAAACTTTACAGCGAAGCCTCGGGGGTCTCGGATGGTGTCGGCTGAACCAGACTCCCCAGCTGAGGACGCAAGCATTTTAATCAGCGTTTGTCACATTCAGTTTGTTTTGAACAGCTTCATGATACAAAGACCTGATATTTTCTACAGCAGTAACACTGCAGCTAGTTAGCGTGTAGCTAGCGTGTATTCACGCTGTATACTGCAGTCAGATAAGCTAGATGTGTCAACACATTTTTTTGGTTCTTGAGATGAAAAATCACAACAGTGGATCACGTTGTAGGAAAATGATTTGAGTGAATGAACACGAGTCTCTCACCCACAGTGGAGAAACGGACGGCGATGGGAGTCGTTTTCCCAACATGTTCAAACACCTTGGCCTTGCAGTAGCGAGTGATGTCGTGAGTGACCTCAAAGTAGCCGAACGCGCCTGCATCACGGGAAGAAAAATACAAAATTAAAAAAAAACTGCGTTTACATTGAAGCTGCTGAACGTTTCAGCGTATCAGCATTGAGAACAATGTAGCAGCTCTCAAGAGGGCTTGCTGTTTATTTAAAGATGTGGAAAACAATAGTCCTGTTGTAAAGCTTCTAGAACATTCCTTCAAACAAAAAGAGCTCAGAAATTCAATTACACACCTACGGTAAGAAGTTAAAATTATTATTTACAAAAAGCAGTTCCTGAAAAAAAAAAAAAAAAAAAACTTAAATCTTGCTGCCTGGAGTGGTTGAATTTATGATGTTTTGTTTATTAAAGCAAAAGCTGTAAGACCATTGTTAGCTGACCTGCGCCTTTAGCGTGCACCACTCTCTCTGGGATTCGCTCCCGGTCGAAGTGGGCCATCTCATCGGTGAAGACCACATCCTGCACGAGCAGAGGGCCCCTCGGCCCCGCAGTCTGCAGGTTGAGCTTGTCCCCAACGGGATGGCCACCTCCTGTAGTTAGCACATCCGGTCTCTGGAACCAAATACAGTCCAAGAATTTAAAATATTTACATTAATGTTTTGGCTCATAGCATTCGTACTTATTCTTATTAAATGTGCTTCTCATAATGTGACAAGCAAAGAGTAACATAATGGAAAGCTGACTGAAAAATTGCTAATACACATTACCCTGGCTAACAACTACACCCCTAACTTCATATGTTTATTATCACAACAGTATTAATAGCGTTTAAATTCATCTTAATGTCAAAAACCTTCTTTGGATGAGAGAAGAGGATTTGGATTCCTCTGTATGAAGACAACAGAAGTAAACACGATCAACTCAAATTTAAGACTTTTAAAGACCACGATGAATGAAATTAAAGACACGCAACAACAGAAATGCCCAAAAGAAAATCACATTTTATGCCATTCTTTTGCACATAATGCGCATTGTGTCGTACGAAGTGGTAGCAGAAGTGAGCCAGTGGCGACGATGAAGGTCATCCAGTCAACTGGCCGTAAATTTGCCATCATCAATGATGCACACAAAAAGCCAGTTAACTAGTGTTTATTAGCAGCTACTTAGCAGTAGCCTCAAATGCTAATGACGTCTCCGACCGAGTCAAATTTTGCCCGACACAAAAGGCGCCGAGAGAACAATGAACTACATAGGATATAGAAGATGAAATAGTCCTGCCACAACAAAGTTTAAGACCTGTGATTAATGTATCTGAGGCCATTTTCCAATTAATTTCAGACAGTCTTTAATTTTAGATATATGAATTTAAGACTTCTTAAGGTTGCGTGGACACACTGGGAAATATCTCACCAGTATGAACTTAAAACTCAGAGCAGCCAAAACTATCAATCAGTTGTCTGTGAGGCACATTCTTCTACAGCTCCACCATTCCTTATCTAAATGTATTAACATCAATCCACGAGTCTGTTGATCACCCGCAGATCTAGACTAGGCAAGAAGGAAAACAGAAAAGGCAGCATGTTTATTTACCTGTCTACAGAGGGCAAAAACAATAAAAATGAAAAAAAAATCTATATACTTGACATTTTTATTCACATCTCACAGAAAGGTCCAAACATTGTCTGAAAGGACAGAGTTTTGGCTTTGTCGTCGCCCGTCTATAATGAAAATCGAAGGCAATAAATTGACCCAACTGGTTCTCAACATCCTGCAAACGTCACTTTATAAAAACACACAATATATACAGGTCAACAGTACTTTGCTTACTTTTCACAAGAAATCATGTGCTTTGAAATGCATTGTTTGTTTGTTTTTTTTTTTATTTATCTTTATTTTACATTAACTTACTAAGTTGCTCACATATTAAGCTGGTTTTGAAAAAATGTGGTTTAACTAAACCCTTTTTAAGTGTAATAACACTGACTTTACCCGAATAATTGTTTGTTTTGTGTTTGTTTTTTTACATAAACATGAATAGTTTAATATGCAACTTGTACAGTGTGATAAATAAAAGTGCGTCAATGAGGCAAACTGAGTCAGGAAAACACTTTCAGAGCTGAATTGTGTTAAATCCTCGCATTGAGCTGCAAGAGGAAACAGTTTAGCAGACTAATGTAGACTGCGCTGTGGTCTTGTTATGCAACTAAAGGCTCAAGTTCCACATTATGCAATAAATATGGCCCACTTTCACGTCTTTCAACTTAATTTGACCCACGGGAGACATTTTAGGAGCTCACTTGTTTGTGACCTAAATGCTCTCGCTTCATGGCGTTGTTTAGATTTCGGTTAGCAAAACACTAGCGACCTCCCTCACTACTACGACAAAACGACCACAAAGCCGGAGTTCTGATTTAAACTACACGTATTAGTTTAAGTCAGAACTCAAGCTTAGCTTGACGTCAGTAACAATCGACGGGGTTCGACTCTCGTCACCCCAGGCGACCCTTCACCCAATTCCTGCAAGTCGGACACGGTGAAAGCGAAATCCTTGATAAAAGTGCAGCACTCGTACAAACCTGGGAGCCTCTGTTCTCCTTCCATATCTTCATCTGGTCGGTGGTTTTATCTCTGGTCTCCGCCATCTTGCACAAAACCGCACGTCGGGACCACTGACTGCACGGTGGGTGTCTCGGAGAAAACCGTTATCTGTTTACATCGATGCCACAGGAAGAAGTCTTCCTGGACTTTGTCCCACATGACTCCGCCTCTCCCTCGCCCCTCATTCCTGATTGGCTGACAGGACTGAACTGACCGATGTGTCTTTTAAAGAAACAAGCTGAGCTTGTATAACGTTATAGCGACTTTGAGTCAATTTATCAAAGATTCAGTTTTATTACAGCTACAAACAGTTTACTGTTTGTTAGCTTGCGCTTTGTTCTTTTTCACTTAGTCATAATAATAATAATAATAAGAGGTTTTTTTTTTTGTTCTTACTGCCCTGGTACTGTTTATTGTCTGTTAATATTGTCAGACTATAACAGGCTTTATTAGTTTGTCTCTCAAGTGTTGCGCAAACATGGCCTGTTTGACTGTTTGCTTCCACCTCAGCGAAAGTTCACACTGTGAATTCACACTTGACATTTAAATATGTCATCTTGTTCTAAGAAAATATGCTAACATGTAATTCAGAATCTGGTTTCCATAGATTTTTAATGCACATGTAATTGTCAGTGCTCGGAACCACACCTCTTTAAAACAGAAATATTGTTATCGTATGTGGGGAAAAAAACATTTTTCTTCTTTCTATTCACTGGAAACCATCGCCATCATATGAAGTTTGCTTTCGCTGTTTTCTTCTTGTTCATTGAGAGTGATTTCTGAGTCCAGTGATCTTGTTGTCGTTCACTTGTGAGTTTTCATTGAATTCCTACTGCTTCCTGTCTTTAATCCTTTTTATTATTTTTTATAATATTTTTGAATTTCTGGAGGTCTGAAAGACGAGCCCAAAAGACATAAACAAATAAATCAATCTTATTATTATTTTTTTTTTTTATTTGAAACAGCATTCACGCTATACACTGTATTCTTGAGGCACATTCACATCAGGTGCCAAGGATCTTCATGCATGGCCAAATGTAGGCTACAGCTTTGTCGAATGCAAATTGTGACAATGAATGACAATATTGCTTCATTATTTGGCACATAGGAAATGTTATTTTTCTTTTATATTACCATACGTGTTATTTTTTTGAACAGATCTGCAAAACGAGGAGTGACATGAAGTTCCAACCGAAGAAAACTAACAAAAAACCCCAATCAAATCACGCCGCAACACCCAGGGCTGATTGTGTGTTAATTCTATGTTCATTTAAAAGTTACAATAAAATACAACTGCTGCTGTCAAACGTAGATCATCGAGGTTTTTTTTTTTTTTCTCTCATACAAAGGGGTTAGTATGCTTTACATTACAAGTTAAATTCCCAGAGGAGTTTTGATTATAGTTAACTGGTCGGTGATGATATTTATGCTAAAGCTTGTTTTTGTTTTTTTTTCTGAATAAGTTTAATGTCGGAAAAAAACGTGATTTTGTACACAGAGTTTTTGGAGGAACAAACAAAAAATGAGAATGAGAGGAGAGCGTCACGGCGCTCTTGCTTTCCAGATCTGCTTATTGCGTTAAACATTAGATTGACGGCCACCCTGAAACAACTGCTACAGATTACAATTATTTCACCTGGATAAAAGTACCTGGATATACATCTTTTAAAATGTACAATAAATAAAAAACAAAAACAAACAAACAAAAAAAAGAAACTATCTCAGTCTCACTCTTTACAAGATACACAAGCCCATTTTAAAACAGCTCAGAATCCACCAGGGAATAACAAACCAATAAGGCGCAATCAATGACAAACGATTGTGGGGGTTTTTTTTCCTGAAAGAGGAGCAACCCCCCCTGCGCCGCCCTGTCGGTCAACACACATATGAGAGGCTACAACCAGAGTAGGCACCATGCAAGTACAGGGAGTTTTCTTACCAAACACTTCAACCCAAACTCTAAGCTGAAAGTCCTGTGGAAGGAAGAAAACCATTTCACGTCCATGTCTCCTTCTGCTGTTTAATAGAGAACCAAACTTAGACTAAAACTGATTGATTACCACAGTCTGTAATTAACCAAATATATTATATATATGTTTTTTTTTTTTTTACTTAGCCCTATTATATAAGATGTGGTTTTAATTTTATTGTGGTACCAATAAAATCGCTCACAAATGTACATCCTAATGTTGTAACACGGCACCAAACGAGAGTCCAAAGGAACGAGAAGAGGATTTTCCATGGTGAAGGTTTGAGTGTGTGTGTGTGTGTGTGCGTGTGTGTGTGTGTGTGTGTGTGTGTGTGTGTGTGTGTGTGTGTGTGTGTGGGGTCAGATCCTGCGCAGCGGGTGCCACATGGAGACAGGCTTCCTCAGCGTGGCCAGCATCTGGTTCCAGTGGGTGATCCCCATGCCGCTGGCCTCGGGGCCGATGATCACGTGGCCCAGGTTTTCGCCCCGTCCGTCGTCCGTGGCCTCCGCCACGGTGACCCTCAGGGAGAGCTCCTGCCAGCACAGCGACACGGTTACATAAAACAGACTCTGCGGACGTGTATCCGCTTGTTTTAGTCCAAACCTTCATGAAACTGGCTGGAGAAAAAAAAAAAAAAAAAAAAAGTTCCCTGTTGGTTTTATTGAGGAAGGAGTTTTCGGGTGGAAAAGGTCAAATCTGTGGAATGTAGTGACAGCTATCATGTGCAAACTGAAAAAAATATACAGGACTGGTAGCCAATTTAGTCAGAAAAAAAAAAAACTAAAACAATATATGCAAAATATTGAAAGTTTTTCCTTTTAAAATTATTTACACTCACATTGTTTGGCAAATGCAAACTGATTATTTTTTTATTCTTTCTAAAAGCTGTACCTTTTCACTCTACTGCAACTTTTTTGTTTCGTTTTCCTGGTGACTTATCAATGAAACCATTGATGAAACAGTTTTGATTTGATCAATACCCCTCACTGATCAAAACGAAGCGTCACCTGCAGGACGGCGGACGGCACCGAGAAGATCATGGCTTCGTTGAAGATGGGGTTGGTGTCGTCTCGTTTCGTGGAGGTTTTCTTCTTGCTGATCTTCCTGCCGTCTTGAAGCAGATACACTTTGACAAACGGATCTGATGGCGGAGAACCAGAGAGTCGCATTAGAGGAGCAGCTTCTCCTGGCTCTCTAGACGCCGACAAAACACGTTTCGATCAGAATCACCTGTCCCCTTAATTTGCTGAGCGTGCACAGGAACCTCACACGGGGCAGACACGATTAGCTCAGGTGACCTTTACCCTTAGAACGAGTGAGGCGAGTGATTTATAGCTTAGCTACCCGACTAGATGACGACCAATACGTCCTCCCACACTGAATTCCTGTTAGCACTCAATGATGACACATTGTGTGAAACTTTTAAAGTGCTTTGCGATTTGAAAGCCAATATAAAATGAAGGGTTTTGCACAATGTTGTGCATTGTGTCATATAAACTTTTAAAAATAATAAGTATACTCCTCTGTGTACCTCAGTGGCGATGTGCCACAATCAATTACATGTACGTAGGTGAAATCTCTTTACATAACAAATGAACTCAGAAGCAGAAACGCAACGCTCTGTGGAGCCACTCCTCACCTGCCGTGTTCTTTTCATTGGTCCATATTAGGTTCTTGCACTTGGCCACGACCACCGTGAGGCGCTCTGCCGTCGGCAAGTAGCTGAGAGACAGCAAAATCTCCCCGACCGCATCCACGGCCTGCGGGGTCAAACACGCAGAGAGGTAAGAAGCTCCTGCAGCCGCACTGCAATACTGACCTGCAGGTCAATCGTTTGCAGGACGTGTGACACTCAGGCAGATGCTGCACGGGGAAAACCGAATACTGTCTGGAACGGATTCTGGAATGGAAACTCATAAGAAGTCACTGACAGCTAATATTTAGTCAACTAAAAAAATTTGCCATTCAAGATATTATTGTAAAAAAACAAAACAAAACAAAACAAATGATCACTTAGTTATTTAACAAAAAAAATCACAAAGTCTGAAACATTTGAGTTGGAGGGGAAAAGATGCTGAATCTAAAATCTTTCTATATGACACCACAAACCTCTGGTTCTGCTACGCAGGCCCAAAGTTTCACATCTACATTCACTGCTTACACTTTAACATCCCATGTGATTCATGAAGCAACAACTGCTAAAGATATGCTCAATGAATTTCAACTTCTACTGATGCTTGTTATTAAAACGGTCGTGCAGTTTTGTTTCGTGGCCAGCAGAGGGATCGAAACGCCACTTCATGCTGTCTGCAACCTCCACAATGTGAACAGTGAGACGCTCCGATTACATTTTTCCGTTTTGGAACTTAAATGAGCTTCAAACTGGAAGCCTATTTTCAGCAGCGATCCTTTTCTATCACTGAATTCAGGTCCTGGTCGTGAGGACCTTGTTGACGTCCTGGAGGTAGAGCCAGGCGTTGAACGGTCTGACGGTCAGGTCCAAGTCCGACAGCTTCAGCTCGGCCAAGCCCGCGCTGATGTTCCGTTCGTCGGCGTCGATGCCAAACGCGGCGAAGCGCAGGCTGTACTCGTCCAGGGCGGCCTGGTCCATGGGGACGGAGAAGCGCTCGTCAAAGATGACGGTGAACGCGTTCGTCTGGACCTGCGGGAACGACACGGACAGAGGCTTCACATCTGACCCAACAAGACTTTGATGCAAAGAGAAGTTTGTGGTTGACTTAGCGACTGCACATGGGGCTCATCAGACAACCAGATAAAAAGCCACTAGTGACCCTGGAGGAGCTGTAAAACTCCACAGCTCAGGTGGGAGAACCTGTTGACTGGACAGCCATAAGTGATGCTCTCCACTACTTCTGGTCTCAATGCAAAGTCCTTTATGTGGCCACTGTAAATTCAACTGATATATTTTAGGTTAGCTGTAATAAAAAAAAGCTATGATAACATGAAACTGTGGTATTTTCACTTAAGGATACTTTCATAACAGCCCAGGCCTAGTTTGGAACAAAGAAGTTAGAATAACTAGGACAGAGTTCTCTTGGCCTAGTTAAAGCCCAGACTTGAGTGTAACTGAGAGATTTTGGCATTAAAAGTCCACAAATGCCCTCCATCCGATCAGGAGATTGGATGGAGGGCGAAGAAATAATAATAAATTTTTTTGTTTGTTTGTTTGTTTAAAAAATAATAAAATAAAAAAATTCAGTAAGACTTGCAGAAGCAACTTCCAGTCCCAAACAAAAGGAAAAGAAAACGGGAAACTATTTACTTTCCACTATGCAATCACGCTATTCTTTTTTTTTTTTTCTTTGCTCTGATCTATCACATAAAACACGCTGAAGTAAAACATTCGAAAAAACAAAGGCTAAAGGTGTGTGAAATCTTTCACAAGACACTGTGGGCTAATGGCATTTGGTTCTGATCGGCACAGAACAGAGAGTACTTAAGACCAAGTAACACGTTTAGCTATTGAAGCTGATGTCCTTATTCAACACCCTTGGGATGTGACTTCGCAGAGAACCAAGAAAGAAATTACAGCTACCTGCGTGGCACGAAAAAGAGAATATCAATTAAAAAAAAGCAACATTTTAACAACGCTCGTTTTGTTCCTAAATGTGAGCAACTGTTGATTCTGTCATGCGACTGAAAGTCAGAAAAGACATTTGAAAGAGTAACTGAGGTTACTGGTGAATAAAAACTAGTGGCAGTGCAATAAAACAGGTGAAAAAAATCATAGCAAAGGGCCATTATGGAAAACTTGGGGTCGTAATCCTGAACTCAAAGAGCCTCATAAGCCTCTGTTTCTTTTAGCCTTTCTTCCTTTGTGCTGCCATGTTGGTCTCGTCTCTCAGAAGACAACAACGGCGATGGCAACATGAGGCAATAAAAAGGGCAAGTGTGCGTGGACGTGTGTATGCTTGTGTATGCGTGTGTTGACGTGTGTAAGTGTGTGTGGACGTGTGTAAGTGTGTGTGGACGTGTGAGCCATGGCAGAAATAGAAAGATTATTACAGGGGAGGGGGTAAAGGCAAGAAGCCATGGCAGCAAATATATAGAAGATGAGATGATAAGGAAACAAAAGAAAAGGATTGTAAAGAGAGGCGGCGGGTAAATGGGGGGGAGGGGTGACGATGGTAACGACATAGAGATGTCTGATGCTAGAACAAACAGGAACAGGTGGCAGAAAGGAGCACACTTATGAGTGAAGCTGATGTCAGAGTGTCGATGCTGCTGCATCAGAGGCCGCTGCCGTCGTTAACGGCAGGCCGATAAGCCTGCGCATCCAACATGTCAGCCTGAAGAAACGGAGCCACGCAGCGGAGAGATGACTCACAGCCAGCTGGGACCGCGGGCAGGGAGTCCTGGCAACGAGGAGGTGTGAACAGACGGCAGGCGGAGGGACGCAGGCACTTTCCCTTCGTTTCGTATTTAGAGGGCGGCGGCAAAAATCAGCTGTGAATTTTATGTGCAGGACTCTGAAAGGTGAACTATGAGCAGCTAAAAGAAGACGGATGATGAAAACGAGGCAGGATGAAAAGCAAAACAGCAGCTGCAACAAGGAGAAACCAAATCTGATCTTCACCGACACATTTTTTTCATATTTGTTTATATAGTCACGTTATGAGGATCATAAATCTTATTCATATCATTAATTCTTAGACTCTAAAATGATGTTGACACAGCAGGGGCGTCGAAAGCCTTCATAATGGGAGGAAAGGGCAAGTCGGTGTGAGTATTCTCAAGCAAATCAAGTGGAATGGATTCTTAAGCAAAAACAAGAGAGACAGAACTCAATGGAGTATAACTTTGAATATGTTTTTAAATATGTTCCTGTTACACAGAATTATTGACATGTTGACAGGTTATGGAAGAAAAATTGTTGGTGACAGGAGCCAGACGTTTTTGAGATCGGATAGGGCAGAAACACGGCCAAATCTGACCGGTGAACGCAGCGTTAACAGGTCGCACCAACATCAACACTCTTCGGTGTGGAAGTTGTTACTGAATGAAGACTTAAGAATATACTTTCACCGTAAGTGTTTGTGTAAAAGCTATAAGAAGCTAGTTACAGAAAGGTTAAAGTTCCATTTGGACTTCTGTGTCATTAATTTTAATCTTTATTTTAAAAAAAATAAAGCCACGTTTTATAGCGACTCCTCTCTTTCAGTGAGCACCGTCAGCTTTGGTTCCAAAATGAATAATTAATGATCACACAGTTTAGGGAGGCTGGAATGAAACGTTTTAAACGCTGATAAATATCACAAGAAATCCTAGTCAGCTGCAATGTGTTTCCGAAAACAGCAGACAGGAAGTGGACCACACACTGTGATGGGTTGGTTGTGTAAATTGAGCAAACTGAACGAGCTGAGATTTTATCAGTCCGTCGTGACGGTGGAACGATGTGAAATCCTCTTTCCTGACTCCGACTCCCCAGGGAGCAGCTAGTGTAGCAAATGAAACAGGCTGTTCTGGTACCAGAAGCGACTGGCTTGTCAGGCGGTGGGACAGAGCTCCTGATCCCGCGGGACGGATCACTGTCACAGTGGAAATTCAGCCGGGGCTCCGATCAGAAACCACTTTCAAGAGAGTCCGAACTCCTCTCTACGTGAGACGGGGAGACGGTCTCATGTCCCCCGGGGTAAGTTCACACTTCTATCTTTTAAACTCAGTGACTCATAAGTCCACGGGGTTGTCAAAAATGCTAGTAATCCATTCAAACTATACCTTGATTTATTTATTTTTTTTGCTGTCTGATCTTGGTGTAGTCAAAATCAACTGTTTAGTATAACAAAGGAATGTAAAATTTCCAATGATGGTATGAAAAACCTTCGGCAATTATTCTTTGATTGTTTGAGCCACATAATTTCTGGTGCATGACTGCAAAACCTTACCTATTGACCACTATTACACTCGGGCAACGTCGAAAGGTGTGCAAAATTCATGGCGTTGTATTTTGCCAAGACGGATATTTTACACGACGCCACTGATCTATTTTATATTTGTCAAGAAGTTAAAGTTTAATGCCGTTTAATCATATTCTGAAGCAGTTAAGTAATTATTAGCCGAAGTCAGAGTGCGTCTGACTTCAAGATCGGATTATTTATGATCCTCAGGCAAGTTATTCTTCGTCAGCGCAGACTGAGCGTCTGCATGGTGCAGCACGAGCAAGAACAAGAAAAGTTGCTACTTTATGTTGCTGACAATGTTTTGATTTTTAAAAGATGTGCAGCAACATGAGCTAGCTGGCGACCAAAGACCGAAAATTGCAGTATCAGAAGTGCAGAAAGGAGATGGTGGATTATTTAGCTTAAACTGCGAAGCTGCACATCGCTTTAAAACACTAAGAGAGTAATGGGGTGATGAGGTTTTTCAAGTTAACACAGTCACTGTTGTAACTAAAAATGTCAAAATAACAATAATTTTGTAGTTTGATCACAAACAATAAAAGGAAAATCCTCTCAGCCAATAGAATGAAAGTGTTATACCTTCAGAGAGTTGAGAAGGTAGACGTGAAGGTAAACTACAAAGTAACTAATAGAGCGTTTCCTTTGTATCGCATAAGGAAGAACAAGCCTGACCTACATTGCTGACACCAGCATTCAAGGAGAGGACCTCACCCTCGTCACTCCCACGTTAAACTCCTCTGGCCCCAATGACACTCTGATGAAGCAGCCGGGGAAGTCCCCTTCCTCCTTCTCCAGCAAGTCCTTTCCCTGGTACAGGGCGATGTGGAGCAGCTGCCGAGCCGCGTCGAACTCCAGGGTCACCTCGAGCTGGCCGACCGTGAAGTCGTGACCGAAGTTGTTTGCGACGGAGGAGATGGAGCTGAGCGAGTCGGTGGAGACGGAGCGGTTGAGCTGAGCCAGGCCCGTCGGGTCCAGCTCCCTGCTCATCAGCTCCAGGTGGCCCAGCTCCCTGAACGCGTCGGGGGTGTCGCCGAGGGCCAGGCTGGGCTTGCGGCTGGAGGTGGTGGAGGTGCGCCGGTGGTTGATGGCCGCCACTCTCTTCAGAGAGGAGAGAGAAGGAGAACGCCGAAGGGTTACACAGACCTTCCCATCTTCAAAAGGAAGATAGGACCTTAACCTAGCAGATGGAGGTCAACTAGGTTAAGTAGATTCAAGTAAACTAACCTATAAAGGCTAATTTTTTTTTTGTTTTAATGGGAGTGTTTAGAATTTATAGAGCAGCGTTAATACATTTCTTTCAGGTTTGTTTTTGGTCTCTTGTGGTAAAATTCAAGGAACGTGGTCTTAATCAAGACAATTTAAACGATTCGCGTCACTTTCCCGGATTCAACTTTCATCTAAAGAATCTGTGTCTTCCAGAACGATCACAGTTTCACTCGCGTTGATGTTTAAGGTCACAGAGCGTCTGCAGCAGCTTCCTGACGACGTGTCATGTGACCTGCTCTGACCACTGTTCGCGTGAGAACAGAGGAGAAAGCAGCCGAAACGCTCGTCACTAAACTGAACGATGTTCAAAGAAAATATTCTGATCGGCTGATCAACATTTCACTCGGGCTTTACCCACATATTTTAACTAAGCTTAGAATTGGTGTCAGAGGCAAAAAAAACAAACAAACAAACAAAACAAAAAAAACTACATGCGAAATAAATATAAGAAGAGAGTTGAGATCACACAACACCAGGCACTTGAAGACTGGACTTGTTAGCTAAACAGGAAGCTACTTTTTCTTAGTGAAGTTTAAACCAATATTACCTTTTGTCTGACTTCTGAGAAGGAGTTTCCATATTTCTCTTGCAGATATCTGTAGTCAAAATTGGGGAAGGGCGAGGGGGCCGGGAAGGTTCCAGATTTCCACAGCTTCCAGATGTTGAGTCCCGCTGCACAGAGCAGCACCAAGAAGCCCACCAAGTAAATCCCCACCTCCCAGCCTGGTGGGTTCTGCACCACTGGAGCACATAGGGGAGGAAAAAAAACAAACCGGTCCTCAAAGCGGCTCTGATGTTGTATTGACAAAAAGCCTCAGAACTGGCAGCATTTAATAACTGAGAGTGGAAAAATAAACAATCAAAGAGTGTCTTTATCAAGATCCAGAGTTTCAGGCTCTGCGTCTGAGCAGAGAGAGTGGGAACAAACAGGAAGCATCCAGTCTGAATCAATATAAAAAGAATTTGACAGATGACAGCTTTATGACACACTCACCACTCAAACGGTAGCCTGATAAATCCTCACTTTCAGCCGAGGACATGATGTCTCATCCAGCCTGCAGGAACAACGCAGAACCAAAAATTGGTTGAGTCAAATTCACAAGTCAAGAGCTTTCATTTGAACGAAAGTAACGGTGTGAAGCAGCAAAAAGGAACGGAAACTTGAAACGCTCGTCCGCATTCTGCGACGTGCCGATCTAAATCACCTCGGCCTGGATGAATTTTAATGCGCTTGTGTGCAACAACAACAACAGATCCAACAATCCACTTAGGAAGATTGCTAAAAGCAAACATGGACAGAGAAAGTGGCTCCTGACCAGATTCAAAACATCTCCAGCTCCAGCTTGATCCATCTTGGTGACCACAAATGCAATCATCTAATCAGCGAACACACAGTACACGAGCACTACAGCTAACACCAGCCTTAAAGGCGGATGCTGTTTATGTCAATGTCCACTGTGAAAGATAGTTTTACATTAAAAACCAACTCCTTCGAAATGGCCTGAAAAAAGAAAGTTGGCATAAAACCAAATGTTGGTTCTCCGTGTTTGATTCTCTGAAGCCGACGGCGCTAAATGTTGATCTAAAGTATGTAAACTAAATGTTCCTGTTCTGGAAGTTGTTTCTCTGCTTTCCAGGCTTGTTGCAATTCCTCCTCTGGGTTGCAAGATAAGAACGCCACAATTTATAAGCTGCGAGGAGATTCTCTGGAAAAAACTCAACAGGAGTTTCTCTCCTTAATAATCTAAAACCTATAGTATAGGTCTGAATAGCGAATATTCCACAATTTCTAAACGTAATCAAGTAATAGAAAGGGTTAGGGACACCAGGAGTTGGAGGGAAAGCCGCCTCCAGGCCATCCGGGATTCCAGCAATCCTACAAACACGATTCCGGTTCCTGTTATTTACAGTTCCTGTCTTTAATTGCCATCCATACCTCTTAAGTGTTTCTTTCACAGGAACTGACAGCTGACTCACACTGTGCGTATTGGGAACTCATGTTGCTATAGTTATTTATCACGGAGCACAGAAGAGCGTTTTTTTTTTTTTTTTTCTGCATCGCCGTCTTCTCAGCAAAACCGAGCAGCTATAAAAGCGATGGGTGCTGGCCTGCTGCGTGTGACTCATTCCTCCTCTCCTCCTCTCCTCCTCCCTGCCTGTCGGAATCTCCCCCACGTCGCAGCAGCTTGGAGGTGGGGGGGACGGGAGCATTACACTAATGATGTATAGAAAAACTGGGGGAGGGCTGCAGGCTGTGTGTTTGTTTCTTTTTCTTTTTCCCCAACCAAACGCTTTTGGAGAACACAACCCATGCAGGCCGGTGAAAGCGGCTGGTGCAGTGCAGGGCGCTCCTGATGTGCCGCTGGGATCTCTAACAGGGAGGGAATCTTCTCTGGTCTCTCTGCTCGGCATGACCCACATCAGCTCACGTACCCCGACTTAAAAGCAGATTGCATTAGGACAGAAACAGAACAAGAAAGAATGCACTCGATGTCGGGAACTCTGGTGATTTGTTTCCAAATCCAGTCGGACCGGGGAGTTGGGTCGGTCAATCTGATTCCTCTTACACAGTGATTCTTGAAGTCTTTTCTCTGACGGAGCATCGCAATCCTGAATCCTTTAAAGCCAGGGAGCCGATTATTTTGGTTATTCTCTGTTTGGGAAGCGCCGCTACTGGCCAACTCCGTAACAACTGAGCTTCCCAGCATTAAAAGATGCTCCAGCCGCTGCTTTGACGGTGACATTATTTTACGACGAGTGTTGATGACAAGCTGCAGCATGTCTGCGTGTCTGTCCGTGAAAGACACTTGGACTATTCTGAGACGCAAATTCATTATGCCAAAAATGAAAAAGGAAGTTAATCTGGGCTTCGGTCGGAGCACGGTAGACGCTTATCGTGAGGATGAAGTCTCCACGGTCACTTCCACACGTTTCTTGGTGTCTAGAGCAGATGTGCAGTGCAAAGAAACCTGGGTGAGCCTGTAAGTGCAACATTTCAAAAACTGGAGAGAAGAAGAACCAGAGACGTCAACAACGGTCTGAGCCTCTGCCAAGGTTTGTGTCGATCAGCTGGGCTCAAGTGTCAAGAGAGACATTTGGAAGTTGGCCTGTCGCAATTACAAATTTTGCTGGACGATAAACTGTCAGAGAACTTATTGCGATAAACGATCATATTGTTATTTAGAGACAATTCTCGAATAACGTAAAATGCAAGAACGTGTTCTCAGACTGAAGACCTTTGTCATCCAGTTTCCGGCAGAAGGAGAAAAACAATAAAATAATATTTTATTTTATCACGGTACTGATTTATTTATCGTTTATCGTGACCGGAATGTTTGGAAGAGCTCTTCACTGTGGAGGACGTCAAAACCTCCATTGATCAAACAACGGCACATCGATGCCCGACTGACGTTTATCCAAGGACCATTTGAAACACGGTGATCTGGTTTAGGACTTTGTCCTAAAGCAACAAGGCTGAAGCGACGCCTCATTCAGACACGGTTGCGACAGGAAAGTGGTGCAGCTTTTTCTTAAAGATCCTGATTATGTCACTCCGTTTGAAATTATTTTATCGTGCAGAAATTTTGCACATGATTCCATTTATGTCAAAGGTAGAATAGGCCCTCTGGAGAAAATAACAAATGGAGTCCAGTTCATACAATCAGCCAATGATTAAAATCTGAGGATGAATGACAGCTGATCTGTTCTGGGAGCACAAGATCCCTGATGAACTAATGATGTTAGCTTCCAAAAATTACAAACTGGTCTATGCACAGATCTGCAGAGCAGCAGGCATATTTAGGTCAGAGGTTAAAATGCCTCGTTGAGGAAGAAGCTGGAATCGCACCTACGACCATCCGACTGCAAGATCAGAACAGCTTTTGCTGGCGCTGAATATTGAACAACTGCGATCAATAAGGAGAGACACCAGGGACTGATGGGTTTTGTCTTAAGCACAAACTAGCACAGGTTAAAAGGTCAGATAAGGAGTGAAAAAGACTCTGATGAGAGGGATGATGGGAACAAAGTCGGTGCCTGTTGTCAGAGAAACAAAGAACGGCGTGTCTGCGCTGACAGAGGAACGAGGAGCACGGCGTGGGGGGGAACAGACGGGGGAACAGGCCGTCGGCTGCGCTCTCCCGTCTCCCCCTCGCTTCCTCGACAGCCCGATCGATCAGTTTGGCTTTTAATCTCCTCCAATGACATCGTAATCAAATTACCAGCCTCGCTGCCGTGCTTGGGATATCACACAACACCCGCAGCGCATGTTCGGCCGGCCGGGCCGAACACGCGTCTCTCTCCTTGCCGCACGGCAGACAACTCCGGCTGCGCTTTGACTTCCTGGTTTAATTCATTAAATGCATGTTTTGAGTTCAAGAAGCGGCCACTGGCACAAGTTTTTAAACCTCAGTGCTGGCACCAACAGAGGAAAAAATCTGCACACAGCAGCAAGATGCCCCATTACCTCAGATGAAACGATAAACCTGTAACTCAGACGTATTACTAACTAATCGTTCATTTCCTTAAATCGTAATGATGGTCAGTGTGGTCAAAAACACTTCACTTTTAAACTCTTAGTCTTTTTATGGCGCTTTCAGTGAAATGAATTTTTTTGTGCGGCCATTCAGCTTCGCTGTGGTCCACATTTATTTTCCTGACATCTGCAATAATTTCTCTTCATCTTCCCACAATGTCACAGAAAGGAAGTAGTGAATTTGAAATGAAGCCATATTTTCCGGAACATTTTTAAGTAAAAAGTTAAATCCTTACAAAGACTCAACATCCTCCTCTGAGCTGGCATGGCAACGCAAACGTCTGACTTTGAGCGAATAAATCCTCCGGCATTAAGAAAATAAAATAAAAAAAATAGTTTTCATGATCCTAACTGTGCTAAAGCAGAGGCGGTTTGCTCTGATCCGATGTCAGTAAGAACACAAAACGAACAAAATCATGTTCTGCAGCACTAAGGAACTTCCATCATCTGTCCTTCACATTCGTTTATATGAGCTCTATGGAAATGAAAGCATAAAAAGTAATTGATAACTTAAGCTGATGGAGCCAATCATTTGGGTACCATCAATGCTTCAGAGCTTTATGGCAATCCATCTATCACAGGCCTTTAATGCTGGAAGGACATTTCCTCTTAACAGATGCTTTAACCTGAGAGTTCTCCTTTCCGCCCTCCTGTTCAGAGAAACGCGCAGGATATATTGACCCCCGTTTTCCTCGGCCCGATTTGGAGCTCCGGCACATCTCTAAAGCGAATGCTGACCATAAACGTCATCTAAAAGAAATGTTTGCGGCACCAACGCCTGACACCGATTTTGTGCGAGTGTTTCAAAATGCTCTGGTGGGAAAACGAACGACGCAAGTAATGAGGCGCAATCTCTGAGCACGTCAACCGCTTTACGGAAACACGGCGGCGGCAACGTCATGCTGTGGGGATTCTCTTGTGTGACGATAACGGGGAAACGTCTCGGATTTGACAGGAAGGCGGTTTGAGCTGCGCGCAGGCGCGTCCCGTCAGGGACTCTGCCGAGCAAATAATTCAGCCAGAACTGATATGGAGCGATTGAATCTGAAGCATATTCAAGTGTTAAAACGTCCCAGTCAAAGTCCAGACCGACGTGGATAATCTGTTGCAATAAATAAATAAATAAATAATAATTCATTGCTTTTTAATCTCGACTCTCGGATCGGTAAATTGGCGTCGAAGCAAAAAACGATCAATCAAGTGTCAAGTGTTGCCCACGATCACACTAACAAATTAAAGCTCCCACTTATGAGATTAACAACCCAACAATTAAGCTAATACACAACGGTGAAAGCAGTTGGTGCTTCAAAAACGTCTGTAAGAGCCGACCTAATGTTTTGGAAAGAAACCCAGCCGCCTTCTGCAGGCCAGATTTTCCTCACAAATGAGAAAATCTGGGAGCCTTTGTTGATTCAGTTTGATATCAGCTCTTCTATACTTTCTACTTTCTCTTTGCATCTTTATTGGTGCTTTAAAAAAAAACAAAAAACTTTTAGCTCTGGAGCAAGCTGACTTCTCAGTTCTTTTCACCTTTGGTCCTAAACGGTCCAAGTGATTTGTCTCCAGCCTACTTTGCTGCATCTACAGGCCTTTCAGAGATTTGAGCTGCAGCTACATTTTGGCAGCAATGTGCACCGACCGCAGGCACACGCCATAAAAAGAAAAAAGAAAAAGAAAAAAAAAGAGGCAATCCATCACATGATCTATTCTGGAAATATTAGCTGTGATACATCAAGACGCAAGCCAGCAGTTAGAAAAGACCAGGCTCGTAACGCGGATGGGCTCGACGCGCTTCTGAGGACTCACAAAGTCTCACGTCTTCAGTTTTCATCTTAGCGCTTCCCTAATGTAATAATATTTCTGATGAGTCCAGAAAGGAACGGGGAAATGTGTGTGTGTGTGTGTGTGTGTGTGTGTGTGTGTGTGTGTGAGGGAATGAGAGGAACCGCGAGGAGGCGGGGTCCGCGTTAAAGGAATAGCTGAGATGATTGCAAGTGCTGGTGAAGGAATTGAGTTCTGAGCGGCTCGTATTTCAGCTGAGCGAAGGCGGAGTAACACCCGCTCCTTCGCATCGGAGCGGATCACCGTAGAAGCTATCAAACACCAGCCAAACGTGAGGGAGAACAGAGACGACGCATCAACGCGCATCGCCGTCCCGTGGCCTTTCTGGCACAGTTTTCATGCAAATACTCTTGTATTTAAGCAGGCATTCTGCGTCCCCGACTGGAACTCTGCACTTTAAAACCCTGAAAGCCACATGTTTGATCCTATGGATCATAAAGTGAATTACCTTTACACGATATCATTGGAAAATGGCTTTGAACCTTTGTAGCCAGCCGACCCCAAAGTGCTTCGCTCCCATCGTCCTCCATTGGGTAAATATGGACGAAATGTTACGACCAGTTGAAGAATTTACGTTTTGCACTTTTTGGATTTTAAGAAGGTTCTAAGTGCAGCTTCAAAATGCAAAATGAAGGGGTGTGGGAGTGAGACAAAACAAGTCAAGCAGAGCATTAAACTGTTGAATTGAACCATTCAGCTGAAATAGGCAGCAGCCATGGAAAGTTTAAGACCATAACTCAAAATTTGATTTTAAAGCTTCAAAAATGGACTAATTAGTAGCCGGGTCGTTTTCGTTGTTCACCTCAAAGAGTGAGAGAGATGGACGGAGCTGCAATAGCATCAGCGTCCTCAGAGTTTGCAGAAGTAAACATGGAAGTCGACGCTGGAGCATATCAACAACTTAAACCTCGTTATAGTCCGTCCTGGATTTATAGAAAACGAGTTGGGGTCGTTGGGGTCGCGTTCGATTCGGATACCCGAGCGGCCTGGGTCACATTCGAGAAGAATCCAACCCGTGGTGTTCAGACTGCCATGAAAAGATCAGATACGGGTCGCTTTACGTCAAAAAAAAAAAAAAAAAATCAGAATTGGGCCACTTCAGGCTGCAGTGTGAACGCAGCCAAAGGAATCCCATGGATGAAAGCATAATTCACGTTAGAATGGCCCAGTCAAAGTCCAAATCTAAATCGAACTGAGAATCTTTCACTTGAAAGCTGTCCAGTCTGCCTGAACTCAAACTGGAAAAACAGGTGAATATTTCAGCCTATTTGTGCAAAAGACTGATACAAGGGTGATGGATTCACAAAGGTACACAATCCGTTTCTTCTGCTGCTCTATCTCATGGTTTGTGTTTGTAACAGGACCAAATGTATGAACACATTAGCATGACAGCATGAGCATCCAGAAGGTGCCAGAAGGCCCTCGGCTGCCTCCGAGACAGAACAGGAGGGAGGATTAAACCACATTACGACGTGTTGCTACGGCGAGCATCATCTAATGGGATTACCCGAAATTAAAAGCTCCAGCAGCAGCATCGTTTTCATCACGGCGCACGCACTGATTCCCAGGATCCACCCTGACCAGGAAGCAGGGGAGTCTGCATACGAGCTGAACGGTTTCCTAGATTTCCAGATTAGAAACCCCTTTGAATGAGGATTCAGAGTCAATCCTCATTCAACCAAAATCTGGATTTATAGAAAACGAGTTGTAGAAAACAGATCCTCAGAAAAACAGGTTGATGAATTTGAAGAACCTGGTTTTGAAGTTTCTTACGAACATAAATCTGAGACGTGTGGGAATGATTTAGATGCTCATCATCGGAAGAAGTGTGCGTGAACGGCAATGAATTATTTTGCAAATCTTGCCACCGGGACCAAATTGGATTTAGCTCTGGACTTTGAGTAGACCGTTCTAAATCATTAACATTTTCCATCAGGTTTGTCCTGCATTTATCTCTATTTCGTTAGCCAACAACATCTCCCTGATGCAGAAATCACATGCGGGGTACCACAAGGTTCAACCCTAAGAGCCCTCCTATTTACACGCTCCGGCTGGCTTAAGTTATAACAAGAACTCAGATTAGTTACCATAGCAACGTGGACGATACACAGGTCTACATGTCAGCAGGTGACTTTGTGACTCGGTTCTGATCTGCGAGCCTCAGCGCGCCACGAATCTGGAACAAACTTCCAGAAAACCGCAAAACTTCTGAAACACTGACTTCCTTTAAATCTAGACTAAAGGCCCACCTGTCTAGAGTTGCCTTTGACTTGATGAAACATTGTGATGTATATTTGAAAACATGTAATTTTAGTTGCGTCTTCACATGATTGGTTGCCGTTTCATGTTTTCATGGTGTGAAGCACTCTGCACTGTCTTGTCCCTTAAATGACCCGCATGATTAAACTCGACTTTGCTTTCGAAAAGTCTTACGCCTTCACAAAGCAGCTGGATTTCACACTGAGGTTAAATGCAATTGGCTGATCAGGTGCCTTCGGGTTGCACCGCGCGCCCCTGACCTGCCCCAAGTTCCCTGCAGCTGGAGCGGAGCCACAGGATGCTGCGCCCTGGACCGCCTGCACATCTGGAAACAACCTGTTCCCTACTGACGGAACACAAACCGACCGGATCCTGATTGTGAGGCAGGGAGACTAAGGGGGGATGGGGGGGGGGGAGGGAAAGCGCCGTTCAGTTTCAGGAGATGCGTTAAGGGGCGCAGTTACCTGCTTTAAGGCAAGCTCGTCAACAAAAGCAGAAGGATGAGAGGAAAGAGGCAGGCGATTGCGCGCGTGTGTGTATGCGTGTGTGTGTGTGTGTGTGTGTGTGTGAGAGAGAGAGGAGCTTACCCGGGGTTTTCTTTTGGTGCAGTAGAGAGAAAGGGGGGAGGAGGAGGAGGAGGAGGAGAGCAACTCCACCGCTCTCCCTTCTTCAGGCGACTCTCTCCATCCAGCGGCTCCAGCGGGGTGCAGGAGGAGCGGAGAGGAGGTGGAGAAACAGCGCTCACTCTTCTTCTTCTTCTTTTTCTTCTTCTTTCTCAGAGGAAAGAGGAGGCCCTGGGTTTCTCCAGTCAACTCAGAGGTCCGTCTCTGCCGCCTGATGCATCCCCCCCCGCTGCAGCTCAGCCCAGCCTGCACAAGCAAAGTCCCTCCCCTGCAGCGCAACCTGAACCGGTCCGGGACGCAAGAGAAACGCGTCCACCGCCTCCCGCTGCTGATGCTGATCAGCTCACACACACACACACACACACACACACAGAGAGAGAGAGACGGAGACACACAGAGAGAAAGGGAAGGGAGAGAGGGAGAGAGAGAGCAAGAGCCTGCAGGAAGTGGCTACCTGCTTCGCCACACACACAAACACACTGTACGCCTCTATTACGCAGTGTTTCTCTGCTTTGCAAATGGCTCCCTCTGGTGGCCAAAGAGTAAACTGAGTCTTTGAAAATGGTGGCCAAAAGCACACAGACTTACTTGAGCTGAAAAAGACACAAAGGCAGCATGTATATATAAAAACATATATTTATTGTTCTGTTACAGTCGGCTAACTTGCTCAACAATTGACGGCGATGAAGCCAGAGGACAAACTCCACACGTCATCACAGAAAGCTTTACAGAGCTCCTGTTCTTCGAATCTAAACTCAGTGGCATTCATCGGCACACACACACACACACACACACACACACACACACACACACACACACACACACACACACACACACACACACACACACACACACACACACACGACGCGTCGTTCAAACTTGTCGAAAGCCGGTTCAAAAGACGTCCTTCTGCCAAAGTGGTTGTTCTCCTCGTTAGGCAAACTCAGTGTAAGTCCTGAACACTGCGGCGTGTGAAAACGGAGATCTTCTCTGGTCGTTTGTTCGCGTAGGACAGTGATAACTACTCACTTTATTCTTCCTCCAGAACATGCGAGAAGAAAGAAAGTCAAGTAAAGCAACAATGAATAAATGACTATCAGGCTCTAACAAGAAATAGAGGTGCTCTGTACTCAATAAAACAGTGTGCAGATTAAAATAGAGAAGAGGTTAAATTCATATATTTTTCTAAATAAAGGCGGCCAGCCACCAGTGCTGTCCCACACACATTCCTCACCACACGCTACTGCAGTAACAAACTCACTCCTGCTTTGTTTCTTTTTTTTTTTTTTTTTTTCCCCCCCCCCATTTTGTGGACCATTGCATTGCTACTGTACATCTGCAAGCGATGATCCCATAGCAACGCTTCTGCTGCGGTCTGTACACTGTAAAACAAACCGGATCCAGTCAAGTAAACTTGTGAAAGAAAGTGTTGAATCCGAGTTAAAGATGGCATTTGTTGAGTTTGTGCTAAATGAAATTCTGAATGGCGGATCGGAGACTCGAGTACCTGCACCGACTCTGCCGAATCGAAGCCAGAACGCTGCGATCAGTAACACCGATCTCTTCAGCTCATCCGTCAGTCTCTGACGGATGAGCTGGATTTACTTCAGGACTGGCTGGATTAGAACAAGAGGATGAGAAACATATCCCAGTGGTTGAGTATTTCCTTTCAAAGATGCTTAAATACTTAAAAAAAAAAAAAAAATGCAGTTCAGCAGGAGGATGCGGCAAAGTTCAAATGTCTAACCAGATCGTCCAATTCCCAACTTTTCCCAGTCGTCCGTCGCATTGACCTCAGGCGACCGCAGAGGGCCGCCGCCCCTCTGACTCAGTGTGCAAATATCATCCGTAACTCAGAACTGTTCAAAAACACCTCGACAAAAACGAGACAAACGAACAAAGACTCGCTTTTTTTGCAGTCCACGAAACATTCTGTCCAAAGGAAGAAGTCGTTCACTCTGAAATTCACTTGTTTCTTCTTTTTCATTCCCCCCAAAACGCTGCAGGACTGAAATAAAACCAGTTTATGTGCCACAAAAACTAACGGAGGAGTTAATTAGTCAACCACTGTGATGAAACAATCCATTGCACAAACATTGAGTGAAGGTCAGACTCGCAGCCAGGAGCAGATGTGTCCGAGTTTCATTTCGATGAGGGTGAACGTGAAGGCGTTCAGTTCAAATGCAGATTAGCTTTCGGCTTTTAAAACAAGATTTAAACATGTGGAGAAATGCAAACCTTAGGACCAGTCTGCAATGAATCAACCTTCAGATGAAACGTGACAGTCCTGTTAAAACTAGAAATCAGTAACTCATAAATGTAATTTTTTTTTTTTTTTTTTTTTTGGAATAATGACCAAACCATGCCAAGAGAAACTAGGTTGGTAAAGCTAAGTTACTGAATGAAAGACTGAATCTGAGTTGGTCACAGCTGAATTCAGAGGAAGAACAGAAAAGTAAGCTACTTATTTTATGTGGTAAGACGACTGCAGATCTTTCAGGCTGCGAGAGAGCGAGAGAAAGCCAGACTTCAAGCACATATCAGGAAGGCTAAACATTTGAGAGGAGAATTGCTCTGTTTCATCCTTTTTGAAATGTTCACAGCCTTTTAGAAATACCTGTTTTTGTGATGCAAACTGCACTAATGCTGCTAAACACCAATATAAGTTGACAAAGCCAGTTTAATGTCAACTCTGTAGTAATTGTTTTCATTTTAATTACTGAAATCCTTTCGTACAGCAATTGCTGACACACACAGTGTGACATTGCCGGTTCTCCTGACATAATTAATCACAGAGTGCTAAAAAGACACATTTCAATGATATTTTCATGCCTTCTAATATTCAACTAAAATCAAAAGCTTTACCAAAACCAGATCTGAAACCAACATGTCTCTGATTTAGCCAGATAACCCTGTCACCAATGTCCTCATAGACCCACTGACTTGCCTGTAAGTGTTTTTGGGGTTAAAATTTTGATTTTGATAAAATTCCTTTAAAAAAAATAAATCTTGGTTTCATATTTTTCCATATCAAATCATCTGAGTTTTTTTTTATTTTTAATTCAACCCTAAAATTAATCTAACCTGTAATGATCTCGGGCGCTGAGAGCATTCTAAAGAGCTTTGTCTTGGCAGAACATTAAAGAACCTGATGGCTAAAATCTCCTTCCGTGTTTGGTAACCTGTCGCTGCCTCTGATCAGATTGACTCTTGCAGACTCCTGTGCTTCAGCTCATTACTGAACTTGATTTAAGAACATTGCGGTAATGGGATCTGATCATGAGATTGTGCTGCTTGCTTGATGAGACATTTCATCAGCTGAGGGGAGCAGAGATAGAGGGGAAGAAGTTGGAGGTGTTGCCATAGTAACAGCTTAGAGTTGCTGAGGCTGAGCCAGGCGGTGGGCGTGTGCTGGATGCGTTTGGGTTTGGTTCTGGTTGTGGGGCTGCGGCGGCTGCTGCAGGATGTGGACCACGCGGCCCAGGCTGTCTGTGGTGGCGAAGGCCAGGTACTGGCAGCACAGCCAGTCCTCCAGGCTCACGCTGCAGGCCGTGTCCAGTGAACGCTCCGCGAACTTTATCATCATCAGCGTCCGCTTAAGGTCCAGCCAGTTCTGCAGCGTCGCTTCCCGTTGGCTGGCGGTGGCCCCAGACACGGGGCCGGCACCGGCGCCGCAGCCCAGGGCCTGGAACAGGTCCTCTCGCGGTCCCCAGAGGAGGCACTGCAGGCAGGCGCGCGCCTCGGACATCTGGATCCGCTCCGACGGGTTGACCGTCAGCAGCAGCCTGGCCAGCTGCTGCAGCCCCTGGGAGTACAGCGACCTGACGGGCAGCGGCGGCAGGTCCGCCCAGGTGTACTCTCGCTCCTTCAGGTCCGGCGTCTCCTCGAATGGGTTGGGCCTGTGCAGCATCTCGTAAATGAGGATCCCGGTCTGGAACTCGTCGCACTTGCGGTACTGCGTGGCCGTGATGATCTCAGGCGCGAGCCGCAACTGGTCACGCAGGGTTTCCTGGTTGGCTGCCATGAGGCTGCTCTTCTGCTTGGCTTGGGAAAAGTTGCTGATGATGAGGCGGGCGGGGCAGGTGGAGGCGGCGGCGGCGGAGGCCCCCGAGCCGTTGCTACTGCCGCTGCTGCTATTGTTGTTGGGCTCGAGCACATCCAGGTTCCAGGGGTTGCCGGGCTGGCAGTGGACCAACAGCAGGTTCTCCAGCCGCAGGTCGCAGTGCGTGACGTGGAACGGCTTCATGTGCTCCAGGCCGCAGCAGAGCTGCAGCAGCAGGAGGCACACCTGACGCTCATACAGCTCGGGGTTGTGAGCGTGCCGGGCCACGCCCTCTCCCACGAAGTCCGCCACCGTCTGAAAGGGCACCTCGCGCGTGATGACCACCACCCGGCTCCTCAGCTGGCCCGGCGAGTTCATGTTCCCCGGGACCTCGTCCGACTCAGCTTTCGATGCTTCGGAGTCTGTCGGTTTTGTGTCCATCCCTGTCTGTCCTTCATGATTCTTGTCTCTCTGCTCCTCGTCCTGCTCATCTTCTCCCTCCTCTTCCTCTTCCCAAGGCAGCAGTCGGGCGGGGACGTCAGCCAGGAAGTGTCCGCAGTCCTGCTGGATGTTGAAGTGCACCGGGAGGCTCTGTCTCACCGCCAGGCTGTGGAAGAACTGCTGCTGTGTCTCCTTCACGTGACTCCGACAGATCTGTAAATTAAAACCAGCAGATTTTAATTTTGACCATTTTCTTTACTTAGAGCTTCTGTAACTTTTATTCATTTTTCAATTATTTTACAAAAAAGGCAACATTTAAGCCTGTTGCAGTATGCAATTAAACAACTGATAGTATAATAAACAAAACTAATTTCCATTCTGATGTTTGATTATTTTTCAAGGGCATGTTTTTTTAGTCTTCCTAATCCATTCTATTTATGGCTTTGGTTGCATTTTTTTTTGTGTTTTTATTATTTTATTGAGTGTTATTGATTATTTTGGATATCCAAAATATTTTCCATAGTGATATCCACTATGTCTCTGCTGAAGTGCATCATGACAGGAAAGAGCGAAATAAAGAGCAAGACGCGCTTCGAGCTAACTGTGGAAAATCACATAACCGACTTTAAAGCTGTGTGAAGACCACTTACCCAAAGTTAGGAGAATTAATGAGGGTTCTGGCGCTCAGCAATGGCCAGCCAAACAACAAGAACAACACAAAAAGTCTCCCAGAGCCAAAAGTGTAATGGTCTGTGAGATTACAAGAAGCAGAGGGATGCCTCTGAGCAGCAGTGAATGGCTTTTTAATTCTGCAAGAAGAAAACCTCGACTACTGGGAAAAAATTAGCTGTAATAAAGCACAAAGTACATTTATTTCCCTTAACTTGTTAATTTTTATTGTTTTTAGGGAAGTACAATGTTTTAGCATGTCAGTCACGGTTTGATAAGTAAAACTGGGTTGATATAAATAGTCTAAGTTTTTTCCACCTCGTTCCCATTTGAGAATGTATTTCTTAATCGAAACAGTGTTGTTTTTTCACAGTGTCAAAATGGTAGAGAAATATATATATATGCTTAAATATATATCAGCTATCCAGCTAATGATCATTTCAGAAATCAGGCTTAATCGGATTAAAAAAAACAAACAAACCAATTTCTTTCTCCATGACAATTCTTAAGTCTTCTACATCAAGCTACCAACATGTCTATGGTGATTTTACTTACACATCAACTTTCTAACTCTCTGAGTGTGTCTGAATCTGTTTTAATGAGATTCTGCCACCCTTCCTTTATACAACACACGAGTGAATTCGAGCCTGGAAAGGCAAAGCTTTGAAGCTCACGTGTGTGCATACACACACGTGAACGCACAGGTTTTATTGCACAAGAAAATATCCTCGGGGCTCAAAGTTTAAGTGGCAGCACTTTTTAGGTAAACACCTTCCTCTGCTTCTGTAGAGGAAGTGGGAGGAGTTAACATCAAACAAACAAAACGCGAGAACTTCTTAAGGCAACCACCACCGGACACGGGATTGTCTTCAAATCCCCTGCTGGTGTCAAAGCAAACACTCCTTCTAAACACAGTTCAGCAGGAGAATCAGATGCTACGTGGAGCATTTCGGGATTATATTATTAACTGGAGTATTGCGGTGTGTAATTCAGCATCACTTTTATTTATTAGGTGGAATTAAATCAATATTATGAAGCTCAAAAACATTCGCACCTTTAAACTTTTTCAAATTTTGTCCCGTTAACTGTAATGTTGGCATTTTCTGTGGCAGACCAACACAAAGCAGAACATAATTGTGAAGGTTGGTTTAACAAAAAAAAAAAAATCTGAAAAATGTGGCCTGCATTTAAAATCGGTCTTCCTGACTCCTCTTTTGATACATTTGCAGCTGCCGGTCTTTAATGAGTTTTGGATATTCTTATTTCCTAGGCAGCCCCAAATGAGGATCAACAAACAATACTTTGTAAGTTTTGTCACATATTCACAAGGTTTCTGGTCAGGACTTTGAATGGGCCATTCTAACCCATGAATGTGCTTTGATCTAAATCAAGGATCTCAAATTCCCATCCTTGGGGCTGGTGTCTGGCAGCTTTTAGATGTCTGAATCAAATATTGAGGTCATTAGCCAGATTCTGTTGCAAGGCTGAGGAGGTATGACCCAAACTATAGTTGAAGGCTGTGCATTTAGGGTGTCTGTCTGGCTGGACAATTAATCAAAATCTCAGTTGTACATCGTTTGAAGCCTCTAACAGGTTTTCTACCTGGATTGTCCATTACTCGGGTCATAAAGTTCCAGGCTCGTCACAGTTCTGTCCCTTACATTTATTCTATAATATAAAATACTAAAGAAATTAGTTAGCATAGTGGGTAAGCTTTAAATATGGAAGCTTTATATTACAGAATATGACAGAAAGAGGGCAGAGGGGAAGACAAAGAGAAGAGGATGCAGCAAAGGAACTGAGAACGAGACTCGAACTCGGGGAAAGTGGCATTGAGGTATGTAGTCTTTGAATATGGGGCGCCATGCAACGCCCCAAGAGCATGTTTGCTATGTTGTTTAAAATCAGCATAGCATTTATCATTGCAATAATATGACAAATGTGAAAAAGTTCAAGAGGTATGCCTTTAAGGAGCTATACCTCTACCATTGATTCATCAAAGAGTGCCAAGGGTCAAACTTTTATGAAGGCTATGTGTATAAAACTATTAATAACCAGGTTAATAATGAACCTGGTGTTAGGAAAAGGTGGTCTGCCTTAGTCATCCTGCAAACTATTGCTCTACTACCTGACGCTCACCTTGATGGCGTAGTTGACCAGTGGGTCCTTGGCGTAAGAGGCTGTGTAGTAGACGGCATCCCCTGCCTCACAACACGGTTTGCCGGTGGTCAACCTGAAGTGTGACCAGCTGTCGGTGCCAAATCGAAGGTGGTCCTTCTGGCCGGCCATGAAGCGGTCCTCGCATTTCGACGCCAACTTCCGTAGGGTGTCTGTGTGAAGTCCCCGGATCCTGCCTACCACCTCATCCCAGCTGTCCAACCCCCTGTAAAGAGCGGGTCTGTGTGGCTTGGAGATCCCTCCGCCAGGGGCTCCACGGCCCGCAGTCCGACCCCTTCCGCCCAGAGACTCTGTGCTTGGGAACACCCTCTTGTCCCTGCCAGAGGTAGTGACTGGTGTGGAAGTGGTAGGCGGGGGGCTGAGGGCGGACACGCTGTTTGTGAGGCGAGCTTTGCTTGCGGCTGCGGAGGCAGACGATCGCTCCAAAGAGTCGCCACTCTCATGATCATGAGGGGGCTCGGTGTGGCGCAGAGCTCTCATACAGAGGGTTGGCCACGCTCAGGTTGGTGCCGCCTGGTTTAGCTTCTGCCCGGGGTCGGAGGGCTCCCTGGTTGGGCTCTTTGACCCCGAGGCTGGGTTCAGTGCTGGAGCGAGGGACATTCTTCTTGGGCAGAGGCGGCGGTGTGGCTTTAGACGCTGGCTGCTCCGTGGAGCCGTCAAGCTCCATGGAGGACAAAGTATCGTTGGAGGCTTTGAGGTTCCTTGGCTGTTTCAGTGGGATCATGTTGGCTCTTGATTGACCTGCAGGAAGAGAAAGATGAGTTTTTAAATGTTTGAAAGGTCAACCTCCTCAGGTGTCAGTGACCTTTGAGTTTATCATAAATCTGGAGCTTTAGGTGCACTGTGGTGACGCAAGGATTAAGCACAACCCACGTAAGGAGGCCGTAGTCCTGGATGCGGCTGTCATAGGTTCGATTCCTGGCCTGGTGACCTTTGCTGCATGTCTTCCCCCTTATTTCATTACCTATTTTCCTGTCAAGTCACTATCAAATAAAGGCCACTAGAGCCAATAAAAAAATAAATAAATCTGGAGGTTTAGTGACTTGTGGGGGATTCAGCAACAAAAGGTACCTTTTGATAAACTTCTACTGGTCACTTTTTCTGCAACCCATTAATATGTGGAAATCTTTACCTGAGGACTTGAAAATAAAATAAAAACTAAATCTGCCCTTTGCATGACAAGTATTTAAAAAAGGACAGGGTTCATAAGGTCACAGACCAACACCAGCACTGGTTTAACTCCTGCAGGAACTCCCCGTTTTCCTACAGGGTAATACTGCGAGACTGCACAGAGACAGAAGATGACCTCTCCAGTCAACTGCTCTGGAGATTTACTGATCCCATCAGAGTGGTCCGGGCATCCGATTTAGCAAATCCCCCCCCCACTGTATAAAATGCAACTGATTACAAACTCAGGATGAGCAACTCCTCACGGTGCCGTCGCCTTAGAGATGGAGTCAAAGTCTTTGGACAGAGCAGTCGGGTTGAAGTAAATGAGTCTCTGTAATCCTCCCTAGAGGGAATAGATTTAATGTGTTCCTCCAGTAGTCCGCGGTAATCCGTTCAAGGAAGAAGATGTCTCGCTTGTCCAGTTGCGGGGATCTTCTGTTGTGACTCAACTGAATTACATAACTTGATGTGTTGCTATAATTAAATCAAATTAATTAAATGGTATAACTTTTTTATTTTTTATTTACCACATCTAAATTAGGTATTTACATGCTGTATAAAAAGTAAATGGCAAGAATAATAAGACCGGGAAGTTTTTATTAGTTTCCAAGGTTTGCAAGCATTAAGGTTACAATGCCTTTAACAAATTTGGGAAAGCCCGCTTCAGGGACATGCTGAGTTAGATGGAGGAATGTGGCACACCTGTGGATGTATTCTTAAGCCAATGCCTCAAATTTTCTGCTCCTTTGTGTGTCATCATGGCAAAAATCTAAAGAAATTGGGTAAGAAAAAATCTCCACATCTCCAGTTCATCCTTGGGTACAATTTCTAGAAGCGAGGAGTGCCAGGTTGATCGGTTTTAATTCAAGTATATAAAAGCACAGAAAACTCCAGCCATTGCAATCTTCAGGAAGAAGGTAGGTTTTGTGTCCCAGAGTACAAAAGTCTTTGTGAAGCTTAAAGATGTCATGTCTGACTCAAATGTTTCTAAAAAATATTGGGGAAATGTGTGTAGACTTCTTTAAATAAATAAAAAGAAGTGATCTCTTATTATTCTGGCATTTAGAAAATAGAAATTTGGCAATCCTAACAGACGTAAAATACAATCAGGTCTCAAGTAATAATAATAAAAAAAAAGTTTATGTATTTTTTTCAATAAAATGCATACATTTGAATAAAAACAGTTTTTATCAGACTATCAAAATGAGAAATTTCCTTCAAATTTGTAGAAGGCAGTGGGTAAAAGAAACGGTTTCAGTGTTTTGTGTTGCTTGCTTTCATCTCTACAGACTTCAGACTTTTAAGAAGTAAAACTGATACATTCCCTGCCTTTAATTTTGTCCTCCAGTAACAAATTGAACAGAGACAAAAACAGAGATGAACACCAGGAGACGAAAGCAAGTAAAACAAGCCTACCTCAGTTCCACTAATGCTCTAACAGTTTTCAGCTAAAACCACGCAGCAGCTGAGCAGGGAGGCGGAGAGGAACACTTGTCTCTGCTTCCATTTCCAGAGTCTGTGCGGAGTCGCTGGTGGAAACGGGCAACTCTCCCACCAGCGCCGAGTGAGGCGGCAAGCGCTCTGCCTCCTCCTGCCTGATGCTCTGATTAAACCACAAGTTGGTGCAGTTGGGCGAGTGAGGGAAGACACTCGCCTGGGTGCGCGAATGAAGATGAAGCAGCACGCAAGTGGGAGGGCAAGTCAGTTCGTCAATGTTGACTCGGTCTGGGTCTCAAAAGCAAAGGTTGTGATCGTCTTCCCCGCTGCCAGGCAGAAATGATGCGCTCCGAAAAGTTTCTCGTTAAACCAACAGTCTCTCACTCTCCTGCCTTGTCTCTCATTAGCAGCGTGTTGCAAAGTAAAAATAGGCTGCAGGCAGCTCATCAGATGACATCCAGGGAGCTTTTAACACAATCCCAACACATCTACCCACCACAACAAGTGTGCACTCTGAGCTCCACAAACACAAACGCTGCTCACATACTTTTAAAGTCTAATTAGCAAGCAGCACAAAACAGCAAACATATTTAGTCCCTGATGAGTCATTTGACAGAAAGAGAGAGACCCACGCGCCGGCATGTGCAATGTGAAGCGCCTCACTAATGTTTCTGCTCCACTATACACACACTCTCCTTTCTGTCTGTCACATTGTTTCTATTTCTCGTTCTGTATCGCACCGCCTGATCACGCGTTCCCTCCCTCACCAGAGCTTCCCGTTTCAAGAGGCCAGCAGCATCTGCCAGCGGTGCCCACCTTTACTGAAGCAATGATCTGCTTCAGTAAAGGTGAAGCAGATGTCATGTGCTTCAACAGACACATGGCGTTTTCTTTTACCCATTAAAAGCTGTGTTCGAATTACTTTGTGCCTAAGTAGGTAAATAAAACTCAAAGTTCAGCGGTTGTTTTAGTAATCCAGGGTTCTGGCGGCGAATTCGTTAGTAAAAGTGGCACATTCTGCAGGTTTTTTTTTATTTAATCACTTAAGCTTTATTAAACAATATAAAAAAAATGATGCAAATAAGCAAGTAATTAAATTCCTTTTTTAAAATAAAAAAAACAATGCAATAACACAGTATTCCCTTAGTGAATGCCTCATCATTTGTAGCACAGTGCATTTTGCAGCTAAAAAAATACTTCTAACAACATGTGATCAGCCTTAACACCACTACGGTGTAGGGCTACTCTTTTTGCTGCTTTTTCAGCAAGTGGCTTGTTTTTTTAGTCTGTACACGTCAGTCAACGATTAATCGACTGCTAAATTAGTTGACGATTATTTCTGATCTTATGCTGGAAGAGTTCACTTTCCTGTGAATCCTTTATATTTCATTTTATGACAACTGTTTTGAAGAACTGCTTTAAACGTGAATGGAGTTGACCCTCTTTCTGGGACCTGAGAAAAGGGAATCCTTGTTGAAACACCCATTTCCTCTTCATCTTAGGAAAGCCTGACATCTTCAGTTTTATATATTCAAACTGATCCGTGATCATAATATGTCATAAATAAGCCTGAATGTTTAGTATGTTTAACTGCATATAAATTGATGCCTGAACCATCATGCGTTACCGTTTCCTGTGGTTTGAATTCTATGTGTGACAAACTTTCTGTGGCCATATTCTCGTTTTCTGTCATTTTTAAACAGAAGTTAATAGGAACTCCTTGATAGCCTTGCGTCCCTTAAGCATTATCTATGTAATTGTAACTGGGCTAACAGGTAGTGATAGACCTTTTATCATCGCTGTGGAGATGACTACTGGCCATTTAGAATACTTTACAATTATTTCCAATAGCAGCTTTCAATGATCTTCCATGTCTTTTTGGTTTCGATTTCAATTTAAAAGCATAATGTGTGTTTCTGCACATTTCTATCAACTGCACCAATCAACTCTCTAAATAAACTCACAGTCTGAATTTTTATTCTAAATGCAGAAATGCTGTATTCTGCTTGTCCCTGAAATATTGATGCAATTTTTCAGCACAGGGGCACTGCATACTGCCTGAACTCGGACTAACATTTTAGTTTAGACTGCAGTTTTTCTCATCCTTCTTCCCTGAGGAAAAAAAGGATGATGGTGAAGACAGAGGATTTGCTGAAGAGACAAGCATTGAGGACGAACTGTGAGAGTCAGAGGTCTGTGTGTCTGGCCACAGACAACGAAGTCAGAAAAAAATATACGATTAATAAACAGACCGTAACATTATTATAACAACTTGGCTCATAATTATTGCTGATGATCTTTTGACATTGAAATCTGGGCTTTCCAGTCTGTTCTGCTCCTCTGCTAAAACTGAATCCATGGTCAGCTGGCTGAAACAAGGCCTCCACACCTTTCTGTCACCTACAAAACAGACCATTTCAACTGTTCTGGGAAAAAAACATTTCCATTTACGAGAAAAACTACACTGAGAGGAAACTGAAATTGAATATTACTCATGTGAAGGTACTGCTAACGTTGGAAAAATACTCTATGAATGCTGACAGACTATTTTATCAGAAACATCCAATAATCAACCAGCACATATCAGGTTGCTACTTAAAGATCTTTATTCTGTGTCCAGGCAACAGCATTAAAATAATAATGTCAGCTGACATTTTTATAGCTGTGGTAATCAGTTCGGTGTTTCAGCAGCAGCAGGAATAAGTGTTGCTTCTAACAACAGAACCTGAAGCTTCAACTTCAGCACCAGTGGGGATGAATATAAAGCAGGTCAATATCTTGAATTAATGAGCCTCTCAGCCTTTTTATGCTCTCTCTCTTTTTTTATTCTTTCCCTTGCAAGCAGGCCACCTGAAGGCTTTTCATCACATCTGTTTTTATAACCCTGGGCTTTAATATCCGTATCCGACCAGAGGATTAGGATCACAGCACAAAGACGTCACTATAATTACTGTCAGATTATACCTGAGCACAGCAATAATGCAAGCAGCAACCCTGCGGTCAGTCGTACGGTACATTATGCATCGGCTTGGTTAGAGCCAGGTGGAGCGTGATTGTGCACGGATACGGATAATGTGCTGCAAATCATATTTAAAAAGGTAAAAGTGGTCAAAACTGAATTTCATTTTTTTTACATGTTCATTACTGTAAGATACAGTTGAAGGTTTTAATTATCACTCAGATTATGTAAGAACCAAATATGTATAAACTGGAGCTCCCAGGTGATTTAGGAGGGAATAACTTCCAAGAAGAAGACCGCTGAAGCTGGAGAAAAGTCAAATAAGAGACACATCACCTACTGGTCAGCAGGGTTTCTGCATGTTTCACCAACTCAAATTTTAGACTCTTTAAGACGATTACAAATGACATGGAAGACCTGACTCCACAGAAATGTTCAAATTTTGTCCAGCTAACTGGAGATAAATTTGCACTCATCCATGATAAATGCAAAAAGCTAGCTAGCTACAACGTGGATGTTAGCAGTGAGTCACCAGTAGCATCAACCGTCTCGAGAACGCAATCAAGATGTCTGAGTGCGACTCAAACTTCTGCCTCGCAGACAAGTCCAGTGAGAAACAAGAATACACACGATTAAATTAAATATAATAGTTTTGTCATGACAAAATTTAATACCTAAGGTTATTATACTAAAGGCCAACTTATGAAAATGGATTGAAGACAACTTAAGGTGTTAATTTTACATATGTAAATTTGAGACTTTTTAAGAAATGCAACAGAGGGAGAGACAGTTTGTTTTTGTTTGTTATATTTTAATCCCCCCTTTTGAGCCATTCTTACCTAGGTTGCTGTAGGTGGCGCTGCACCAGCTGGGAGAAGGAGAGTGGGAGTGATGAGAGTGATTCCCATCGTCCTCCGGCTCTCCGAGGCTGGCGCTACCCTCGCTGGCGGTGACAGTCGGAGCGGCCTGGTTGGCGTGGCCCTCGTGGGCGTCCCCGAACACCAGCCCCAGATTCACTCTGGCAGGCAGAGGGATGACCCTGGGCAGCTCCCGCTCCCTGGCATGGCTGGCCGGCACCTGGCTGCACATGACAGAGAAGGAGGGACTGCTATTTGTGTTGCTGACATTATTATAGCTGTGGTAATCAGCTATAATAATGCCACAATTCTGCTTCATCAAACCCGTAATTGCATGCCTCTCATCTAATGTTTTGTTGTTGTTTTCTTTTATTAGATACTCTATTTTTGACAGGGATTCTATCCCCAAATGATAATTGCTGCTATTTAGAGAAACAAAGCATTAGAGCAGAAGAGCAAAGTTAGCTGGTATTGAATTATAATCAAGACCCTTGTTAGTTTATTTATTTATTTTTTTATAACTCTCCTAAATCAGTGTTTCACCTCTACATCTACCTGGACTGGACTGATGAAAGCTTCTGAAATGTGAAGTGGTTTTCTCGGTAACGACACACATGAAGGCAGGAACACGATGCAAGGGTGAGGGAAAGTAGGTCACTGTGGAGTGTGGTTATGCTGTGTGGGAAAAGCATGAGCGGGTACTGAACTTTGATCAGAAATGTTTGGAAAGAAGTGGAATACTTTTTGAAACTTCTACAACAGCAGGAATCAGATATAAACGAACCGGAACAGAAGGTGGATCAATTGATAAAAGCTGATCTGACTCAGTTGGTGGAGATGTGGGTCATGTTTCAGGCTGGCAGGACACTTCCAGGCAATCAGCGACTTTCCTAAGACAGCATATAATTCTTCACTAGGATTCAGTATAAGCTCATTCATCTATTCACAGATTTCTTCAACTAGTCAATCATTTTTTTCATAGAGTACATCTCAAATATTTGAAAGACAATGTAGCTTGAGAAGCTAAAATACCTGCAATGTTACTTAAAATCAAAGTTATTGGCTGCCAATAGCTTACATTTATTTTCATTAAATAGCTACCATTTACAAGCCCAAATGTTTGGACCAACTCATATGTTCACGTCTGCTCCCTGAACATATTGATGTGGAAAACTGCTCTGTTTTCCAAACAGGACCTATGTTCAACCATTTTTACCAAGAAGGAACTTAACAGCAGCTTCAAAACAGAACAAGTGTGTTGTTTTCCCAGCCACGGAGTTGTAACATTACAAGTACAGTAACAAGTAACCTGATACTGTGACTATTCTGCAACCATTTATATCATTTTAGATCTCCTGAATCTGCTTTTTTGAAAGACAAGAGAAAAACATGGCCGGAAGTGTAAAAAGCTCCCAAAAAGTACATTTTTCCCCCCCACCCACTGGTTTATGGGAAGGGCAGATTAACAATTATATCCAAAACCAAGTGTCACCTCCTGAATCATTTTCATCAGTAGTACTGCAGTACATTGGACACAGGATGACACTAATGTGACTAATGGAATGAAAACAGGCGAAAGTCCCTAAAACTACACACATCGAGACATAAACCCAGCTCAGTTCACCTTAGTCTAGATTAACACATAGCATTTCCAGCCAGGCGGTAAAACTGTCTTAGTTTTTCTAGTTTTACCATTAAAAGCCTCTCATTTTGACACGTGCATGTCAGAAAAGAAAAGAAAAGAAAACCTGTTGCAACAGTTCAGCTTCTGACCGCCCTATTCTGCCTTTATCCTCAGCAGACACCGAGTCTGACAAAAACGACTCTCATCTGGCATGTTTCAGATGTGTTCCTGCAGGCCATAAAATAACTAGAGTCTCTGAAAGACAGCCGATCCATGCAAAAGTGACACTTTGGCTCTTTGCAGGATCCTACCTTTGAAAAGGGGAGTGATCACAAAGGTGGCCAAAATGGTGAGTTTGATTGTTGAAGACATAAAATAAAGCAAAAAGTAAAACTGTAAATTCCTGGCATTTTTGTGCTGCTGTCAATAAATGCGTTCAATTTCACCTTAGATTCTTCCTTTTTCTTTTGGAAGCAAACATCAAAACCGGATTCTGCACTGAGCTGAAATATTAATCATTTACAAAAAGCCATAAAGCTGCCTGGTGGGTGATGTTTCAGTACGTTCATTCTGTTCGACACAAAACATTCAGAGTGGATACACATCTCCACAGGCCTTTGACACAATGAATACCTTCATGGCTGCTACACACTTCAATGTCAGGACCTGACTTGTTCAGACAGCACCAAGCAGCCTCGGAGCGCTTCTCTCCTTCTCAGAACACTGCTGCTAATGTCCAGAAGATTGGAAATGTAAAAATAAAATAAGACAAAGGAAAGTTTCCTTCCTCCCAGCTATGTCATCACCGCCACACATGGCCAAGTTGGTTTCAAAGGTGTGTAAAAAGATAAGGGTGACAAGTTCTTACCCACTGTACTGGCTCACACAGCTTCCCATCGGAAAACTCGGAGTGACAAGGCAGGAGAAATCACATTCTACGTCAAACACAAAGGAACACTCTTTTCCTTGCCTTCTTCTTAGTCTCTCTCCCTTTTGAATGCTCTTACCTGTCTAAGGTGAAGTGTGTTGGCCAGCCCTGAAGAGCACGCCCACTGTTCGCCAATAAAACGTGATTAGAAAAAAAAAAAAAAAAAATTCTCCTGAGTTAACTCTTTATTTCCCAACCAAAACAATGTGTCTAGTCATAAAATAAAGCCATAAAATGAGTCATTTTCTTCTCTCATAGAGAAGTTTAGTTTCATGTTGGGAAGTAAAATGTAACTATTAGCAGGAGTTAGTTTTAGGAGAATGTAGAGCAAAAATTTAAGTAGAGGAAATAAGGAAGCAACAATATAAAGTCACAAAGCCAGAACTTTATGAGTCAAGTACTGAACTATAGAAACGAAGGACAAAAATTTGTGTGATTGTTCATGAATACTTAACATTCCTTGAGTAAATTGCTTTCAAACAAGGTCAAGGACAGCGGTTTAGTAACAACCCTAACTCAACACTGATTAAGTTGGTGACTAATGGACCCTGAATGCTGTAATCTCAAAATGTCCATGTTGATTTCGGCTTTTCTTCTACGATCTATGTCCGAGTACTTGAAGAAACTCACACCAACCACAGGTTATTTCCGTGCGCACTGCTTGGCAAAACTGTGAAGTAACAAATCTGTTTTTTCTCTGACAATGTAATGATTTACTAAAAGCAATAAATCTACCTCAGAGGTCACTAAATGACTAAAGTCTGTTTGGCTGAGGTAGCTTGGTGGTCTTCATAAACTCTGGCAGAGTCAAGTAGTGTAGACTGCCGCATCCAGCACATCATTGGTGATTGAGTAAAGATTAATCCTCATGGTATTTAGTGCGTTACTTTACCTCAATGTTTTCATGCATACGTGGCATTATTGTCATTCATTCAATGAAATATCAGACTGGAAGACAGTAAATGAAAGTGCTATCTTTGAATCCCCGCCTATTTACGGTTCACCTATTTGTGGATTTTTCTGTGGAATGTAACTCCAGATTATTTGTTGAAATTGCACCTATTCTTTTTTTTTTTTTAGAGCATGACTAAACTATTCGATAGATAATGCAGTTTGGAAACCTGAAATACCTATGCACAATATTCCTTCACACACTATTGACTGGCGATTCACACTGCTTTGCAAACGTAGCGTGATCGGCTAAACGCCCAAGAGGAGGAATGACAAACAATGTGGATGTTGGATTCTGCCAAGATTGTTTCCACTGTGCAAATTGATGCATACGAAGGTAAATTTAGTGCTTGAACTATTAAAATAAACTTTTATATAAATTTTAAATGGAGTCACCAGATTTTACGGCATACCCTAAAACCTCCAACTTCAGCAATAGTCAGATGATATGACAGAGAGCTTAATGAAGACTAACTTGATCTTTGTGTCTTTGTTACGACATTTAAAAAGTAGATTTATAGCTTTTCCTTTTCGCCGCTTTATGGCTTTTTCTTTTTTTTTTTTTTTGGCAAAGTTGTAAGAAGTCACAAAGTTGTGACTGGTTATGAAGAAATTCATATACTGAAAATACCAGAGAAAACAAAAGACGACAACAGCTGCAGCTCGTTGAAGAGGAAAAAAAACAAAAAAGTCTCAACCCGACAGATTGAGGCCGAGCTTTTGAGAGGATTGAGGAGTGAAATATGTCTTGGCCTTGGGCTCAAAGCAAAGTGAGTACTCAGACAGCAAAATTAGACAAAACAAAGAAAAGGGGCAGAGCAGCTTGAACACAACCCTGATAGTTTGCAAAATGTCAGAGGCAAGCGTAAAAAAAAACAACAACAAAAAAAGGAGAAAAACAGGGTAAAGTTCAGGCTAGATTTAAAAAGGAAATATCAAGTCATATGAGAAAGTTTTGAAGAAAGATTGAAGATACTTTTGACATATGAAAATTTGAACTGCAAGTTAATTAGATGAGAAAATCACAATTTTCTTTAAATATATCAAGATTTGTCAGATTACATAAACTAGCATGTAATCTGACAAAGCTGTAGCCATGGTTTTCAGTGCTTGATCACATCAGACATATCATCAAACATGAAGTCCAATTCTAGAAAAATTCAACTTTAATGCAATCATCAGTGTTTGAATGTGTGCATAAAGGGGCGAATAACTGACTTACAAATGAAAATGCAGGAAAATGTCGCATCTACAAATCCCAGACTAGGAGAAGGCTGAATACAAACTTTACAATTATGCGAAAGTTTGTAGTTGTAACTTGACAAAATGTGAAAAGGTTAAAATGCTGTGAAATTTTTTCAAGGTACTTTAGCTGTGTGTTGGTGTTCTTTCTGATCCTAAATATTTAAAAAGCAGGACATAAGACAAGCTGCGTTTGGAGCAGAAAACACAACAAAAAATATTTTCAGGTAATGAATGAAGCACAAAAAAGCAAATTAAAGAGTCACAAAGCAAGAAACTTTCAAATCAAATCAACAATATGAGGGACCAAATTTAGTAGGAGAGTTTAAAGCTAGAAACAGAATCTATACTATAGCGATACTTGGATGAGGGATTAAGAGATAAAAAAAAGCAGTTATTACCTGAGGTCTTTGCTGCTGGCGACTCCTCCAGCGGTTTCTGACGGTGTCGTTTGCCCTGGGCTCAAAGGTTCAGAGTCCCTGCTCTCTTCTGCCAGCAGATCAGTCTCTCTGCACTCTTCTATACGCAGCTCTCCATCTCCATCCCCGGGGCTGCTGCCAGTGTCTGGTTTATATGTGAAGATGATGGTAGGTTTCTGGGTGGGATCCTCCGGTTTGGCCTCTGTGAACCAGTGCTGGTTTTGGGTAGGTGGCGGTGGAAGAACGTGAATCACAGTTCCGTCTAGTCCAACCAGTTTGCCTTTCTCTTTCTCTTTCTCTGCCTTCTCTCTCTGATCGTCCTCGTCTTTCCGCCGCCGAAAAAAGCTCTTGAAGGAGATCCACCTTTTGGGTTTTGAACTCTCGGCTGAAGCCCGTCTCCCCTCCCCGCCGGGACTCAATTCGCCTTCTCCGGGTCGCGCTGGGGAGCTCGAGGCAGAGCTCTTTGTCCAGTTGCCGAAATGTCTCTGAAGTATGTTAGAAGCATGATAAGGGGAGGATGTGGACCTCGGGGGCGGGTAGGGGGCACTGGGCTCTGATCGGGGACTGGCGAGTGGGACAGCAGCAGAGGCACTCTGGGATTTTGACAAAACCTTTGAGGGGTTTTCCTTTTTTGGCTTGGAAAGACAGCCATCAGTGGTGGAAAACAGAGACTTGGGTCGTGAAAGGGTCTCCTTCATGGCATCAGGAGGCAGGGCGTACAACTCCTCAGAGCTGAAGGTTTTGGTTTGTGCTGAGGGAGACTCTGGAGGCGACTGAGGAGGCTGGATAGACGCTACAATCTGGGACAGAACTGCGCTGGCCTCCTCTCTGTGATTCACACCTGTCCCAGAAGGTGAAGTTACGACTTTATCATCATCATCTCCACTTATCCTAAAAGTGTGTGTAACAGCATTAGCAGCAGGGCTGGTTTTAACTAGATTTGCAGTAATGGCAAGACTGGCAGAAGAAATTGTTGTAGTGGGAGAAAGGGCCCCAGATGCGGAGCTCATTACAGTGCTTGTTACAGTGCTTGAATCTGTAGTGGTTCTAACTTGCAAACTTGGCACTGATTCAAGTGAATATTTTGTCTCCTCAAATGAAGTCTGCTCTGATGTGCCTCTCCCAGACAGAGTTTTCTCCGTGGACGAGGACTGGACACTCTCAGAGGAACCGATCTCTTCATAGGTATGGCTAGTAACCCTAGCGCCACCCGATTTTGTTTGCGACTGCTCCCCATGAAGACCCAAGAAACTCTTGTACACTGCAAGATTGTCATATGCACTAGGGTTGATAACGATAGGTACCTTGACTGCATTCTTAGAGCTACGGGCATAGGCCGGCTCATCTCGGATGATAATAGGAAAAGGAGGCATGCCAGCGTTATTGAAACTATTAAACTTGATCTCTGATAAATTTGGAGATTTTACGGGCACAGTTCGAGAGGACAACAGGCCTGCTATGGGAGATGTGGGAGCTGACTTGTGACTGCAAAACTGAGGAGTGACAGATTGGCCAGAATTACTCTCCGGATCCACTCTAGGAATCTTCTGTCGAGGACTCGTGCTTGATGTCCATACTTCTTGGTATCGTATTTGGCTGGTTTTCTTTTGTGACAGAGCGATGGATGAAGGTGACACTGACCTCAAAGGAGAAGACGGGGAAAGAGGAGACACCGGCGAGAGGGGCTGGACTAAAGGAGTGCTACAGAATGATGTGGGACTAGAGGGTTTTGGCAGGTTTTTGGGTCGTGGCGACGAATCGTGTTTCTGTTCATCTTTACTGGCCATCGATGCCGAGACATCTACCACAGTGTAAGGTTTACAAATGAGGGATTTTTCTAAATTAACTACACGGTATGGTTTAGCCTGCTCCTCTGTAGGGCTAAAACTTATTGTCACTGGCTGTCCAGGAAGGGCTTGAGGCATTGGCATCCCTTCCTTGCCATCCTGGTCCTCTAATCTAATTGCCAGCACTGCCTTGTGGGTCTCAGCCACCTTGGGTGGACTTAAAGCCCTTTTGGGAGACTCTTTTGTTGGGGGGGTTGTACACGGTGCAAGTGCCTTTGAAGATATAGGCGAAAGCAAGCCATTTTTAAACACACTGCTTCCACTACTGGAAATAGTTTGAGAGTCTTCTTGTAGTGATGACGATGATTCTGGAGAAGTTGTAGACTCTGAATTTGAGAGGAAAGCGCTGCTTTGCGTCTCACGAGGTCCATAGGGAAGAAGGCTTCCATTAGAGGGGTATCCGTTCAAGATTTCATCATAGCTATCATCATAGTCCACTGCACAGATCCTCTGTAATGAACGGTTTCGAAGGGGCACCGTATTCCATTTTTTGCCCACTGCAAAGGGCACTGGAGACAAGGTGGCGGCACGAAAATTAGCAAATCGTGGCTGGCCTCGCATACGGATTTCCATGGCTAGTAATTCTTCGTCGCTTTCATCCCAGCTCTCATGCTCCTCATCATCTTTCTCAGTTTCACCCTCCTCATCTTCCTCTTCATCCTCATCGTCACAGGAAAACTCTGGGTAGCAGAAACGTCCACCCTCTGAACTTATGATCTTGGTACAATCACTAAGTGATACCCGCTTCTGAGCGCCACCTTCGCTGCTGCTGCTTCCCATAGCCAGACAGCTGGAAGCTGGAAGACCTCGTTCTAGGGACCTACGATATGAGCTACTGATTCGCCCCCAAAATAGGTCTTTAGAACCAGAAAGGAGTGTGGGGCTAGTGCCTGGACCCAACCCAGCAATCTCTTTAAGGACATCCGTCAGTCCGCTGTTATTATTATTTCCACTGGGTGTCCTCGGGCTGAGTTGTCCATAACCTTCAATTTCCTCACTGTCATCCTCTCCTTCATTGTTATTGTTGGGCCCAGCAGGCCTTTTACTGTTCAGTCCATTGCGGTTCCAGGCAGTAAAAGCCGATGTTTTACCTTGTTCTATTGCATTTGTCTGCTGCGGCAGGTTGCCATCTGAATCCAGGCCAGCAGATAAGCTGGGCAGCATCATAGTGGGCTTCACAGCAATGGTTGGCTTCTTGGCCACAGGAGGGCGGATGTGTCCTGTACGTGTAGGTCGTTGAGAGTTTGTGGTAAGGTTGGGGTTAACTCTGGTCCCAGCAGGAAGTGGATTTTGTTGTTGGTTTGATGGTGGCCTCTGCTCAGAAGGGGGCTTCCCCCCGCTGCTCTGAGTCAAGCAGTGCAGACTTTTTGGTTTGAAGCAGTTCTTGCACTCGCCTGGCTTCCACACATGCTCGGTGAAGGTGCTGCAAGCTGACATGGCAGCTGGTCCAGTGAGCAGCCTGCTAGGTCAGTGCACAGGAAACCCCTCCATGAACCCACAGCACACAGGAAAGGACTGGAGAACAACAATGAGGAAAACTGCACCTGAAACACACAAGAGGAAAGAACACAAGCTTTTAGAAATACTTTGTTTCTGAAATATAACTTTATTTCCTGCAGAGAGAAGAAAAAACTTAATTTACCCTACAGATAATGAAGTTATGCCTTCATTTGTAGGTGACAGAAACACCTACAAACAAAATGTTATGCAACACAATCACAAGATAGGAAAAAAAGGCCTGTAGAGATAGAGAAGTAAAGCATTATGGGAAAGCAGTGCCACAATTCCTCCAGAAGGTGGCAAACTTTCACCTCACATAGCTACCGCCATTTAAAGTGCAGTGATGTGTCTCCCAATCCACCGAAGTCTAAAAATCCCAAATGATGACGAACAGAAGATTGGAGATATTCGCCAGGATTATGAGACAAAGGGCTTCAACTTAGTCCTCAAATCAAAAGCTCAAAGTCAGGAGTCATACTAAACACAGCAGTTTGACAAAAATAAAATAGGAATAAAAGCAGAAATCACGACTAACTTAAAGAAGCAGAAACAAACATTTTTCTGTCAGAATTTCTCTGTTAGTTTGACACTGTGATAAAGGACAATTTTTCAGCTTTTTAGGCGTCAAGCCTAATTGGCCTGTATCTAAACCAGAGGTGGGATAGAGTTTGGACAAGTGGCGAGTGCATCACAGGCAACATAGAGATGCACAGGAGTAACAACATTATACACACACACACACACACACACACACACACACACGCACACACACACACACACACACACACACACACACACACACACACACACACAGAGGAATTGGATGAGCTAACTACTGCTCTACTGAGCAGCAACTCAGAAACCATACAGCTATTAGTTAAAAAGTCAACCTCAACTGGTGGTGTAAAAAAAAAAAAAAAAAACTAAGAAAAACATCGTTAAAATACGAATTGATGCAAACAGCACATTTTCAGATTTGTTTAGATTTTTGAAAATAAGTTTTCAAATCAGAGAACTCAAATGTTTATCCAAACTTATCTAGACTAGGAAAATGATTGAAGCTCATTTCAGACTTTGCAGAAACCTTGCAAAGAATAGGGAGGTCATCACATAAACAGTTAAAGGTATGCTGTTTTAAGGTATGCCATAGTTTTTTCAAAATCTATACATCAGCTTCTGACACTGGCTTAATTATGAAGAACTTGACATTAAAGGGATAGTTCAAGTTTTGCTTTGTTTTTTTGCGGGTTTTGGTGACGAGGTTATGACCTGACCTTTCAAATGTTATTTTTCATCAAATCCTAATGAAACTGTGACTCGTTGCTAAGAGACGTGCGAACCAGTTGTGGAGTCATGTATGTCAGATCCTGTGTAGATGGATTTCAACAAGTGAACACCCCACCCAGCGCCAGACACAATACAGCAGGAACTCCTGAACAAAACTTTGCTGACCTACTGGTAAAGGGTGGGAGAGGATTTATCCTGTTGCAGCACATGTTGTGCATCCTCCCAGGAAAACGCAGGCCATCACTTCAACAAAATCACAAGAGAGACACATCAAGCAATTGACAGTGTTTTTCCAAAAGTATCAGAACAATTTTCTGATTCAGATGGAAAAAAACTCTTTTGTAATAACCCAAAGCACAAAACTCTACTGAGGGACATGGCAACTCTTTTTTATCACCTTCAAATTTCTTGCTATTTCCCCCCCATCTGTTCAGAGTTAATTCAACACTGGAAGCAAAATCTGCTTGTAATCTCATTTCTTACTGTGCTTAAGATAAATATCAGTGCCACATGCTAACTGGGAAGCCAGGATATAATGTAATCTGGTGTGACATGTAGGTGTTGGGTGCTTATCGCAATAGAGGCAAAATTTATACAACACAACAAATCAAAGTAGAAGTCTCTATGAAATAAGCAATATTTCTTTCTGTATATTTTTTTTGCTTCAGTATGAGAGCATTTCTTTCAGAGCTAATGTTTTTGCAGGATGGCCATCAGCCAAATTATGACCTATTTTTTAGCTTATTATGCAATGTAGGTTATGTAAGGCAATGGAAATGTGATGAATTAGAACTAATTTGTTTCTAAAGCAGTTTTAATCATAACCATATTATATATATTTTTTTATTAGTTCCTGGTATCAAGGTGTACTGACATAAAAAGTCAGGATTTAAAAGCCACGAGATAAAGTCCACCGGTCATGTGTAGCTGCAGTATCATGATCTTTGACCTCTACGGACCCCTGCATGGCAACTCTGCAAGTTTTCTTAGAAGGTTTTAAGACAAGTGCTACACAAATAATCAATGAATATCAAACATTTCCGTAACTAGAAATGTTTGACTAGTAGAAGGGAACTACTACTAGTTTCATCTTAAATATCCACAGAAATCCTGAGAGTTCACTAGAGCTAAGTGTGGCTTTCTCTCTTAGATTAAGGTCATGTATAAACAACAAACTAGCCACAGAGATGATAAAAAACAAACAAACAAAAATAAACGAAGACAGTAAAACAAAATGGGGCATGCAATGAGCCTTTTACTGTTTTGGTCTCATTGTCTGTGACTGCCTTGAATGCTGCAGAGTGAGCTGTTCGTAGGAAAACACTCTGTGGCCATCTGCTCCAGATCTGATTGCAGCAAACAGTGTCTGGTTTTGCTGCAAAGGAGATAACACACAACACCTGCTGCTCTGTGCCGCCGCCCCCCAGAACATAGGCTTCCTGGGCCCACCATGTGAGCCCCAGATTTGTACTGCATCTGAAAGCAACTGGTGAGATAAAACTTCATTTGCAGGAACCTAGAAGGATCATAACACGTGGAATCCAGAGTGGGACTTTTTGAATATGAAGAAGTAGTGTGATTAGCAGCAAACGGAGACCTGATGTTCAAAGAGGAGTTTAGTATTGCGATCTTCAAAAGTATTTAATGAGGAATCACAATAATTTGTACACTTCACATCAATCAGAATTTCTACGAACTTCCATGGCACTCCGTTTCTCTGCAGTGTAAATATTACGACGCAGAGGTCCTGCCATGGTGAGGACCCACATATATCTGGTCACAAAGTACAAAAAGCAGCATTCTAAGGGAAGGTAAAGAGTCTCTAGAAAACTGAAACATCAAAGTGCCATCTTGGCTTCACCAAGTCTTTGTAACATCCATTTGATGCTTTTTAAGAGCCAAAGGGTTGGTTGAGAGGCAAGGTACTGTTCTGTCCTACACAAGGTGTGGAGTTTGCTAACCTCTACTGGAACGTAGAGGTCATGTCCATCTACACAGGATCTGACATACATGACTCCAGTATGCAAACACTCCAGTATGATGAAGCGTAAAACAAAGAATGACTAATGACTCAGAAAATTACCTCATGCCCTTAGGAACTAGGCTGGTAAAAACCAGCCCCATGTTCTATGCCTCACTTCGTACAGACGATGTGAACCTTTGTCTATTGAGAAATTATTACTTCCTGTAGGCGTGGCCTCTTTCAATTTTACCCAATAGCTTATGTTTGGCCGGGACACATGAAATGTGCCAGTTCAATGCTATGAAGCTTACTGGAAATTACCTGCGCTACACACAGCCATCCCCCACTGCAACGAGAGAAGAAGTGATCCAAACAAGGCAGCTGTTAATGTTAACTCAATAAGTGAAAGCGTGGCTAACATTAACTGAACAGCTACATTCACTTCCTGGACTGCATTTGATAAAACTACAGGCAGTCTACCATTCTAAAACAGCACAGAAAATCAATGTCATAGTTTACAACTTCTTCTGTTCGCTGATTTGTCTGGTCAAAATCCTACCAGAAAAATCTCTAAGTCAATGGGAGAAAGCCCAGATGGACCACTGAAAAGAGATAAAAATTTGCAATCTAGCCTGTGCTGTCAATCAGCAAATTGCCGAAAGAGGAATCTTCTAATCGAATTTTAGAAAAGTTAAGTTTTTCTAAATGATTTAGAGATTATAAAAGATTAATTTATTTTAGAGATTCCTCTTCAACACATCTATCCAGTACAATATGTGCACCATAAATCTTCTACTTCCTCAGTGTACCACAAATTCATTAATCCATTGATTAATCTACTCCAATACTTACTTTTGTCACATCCATTTATTACACCGAGATGAGTATCGAGTTATGTTTTGAATGTTTGCGCTACAGGAAGCTCCTTAAAGCCACTATTTACATCTCGACACCAAGACCATCTTTTCATCTTTTCCATTCAGCTCTTTTTTTTTTGACACTTGAGGCCTTTTCTCATCATTTCGCCCCCCATCAGTTATAGCTCAGTGAACTGACATGCCAGAAAAATGCTCATCTTAAAGGAGATAAAGCATCAGGGAGTTGTCTGACAATGATTGCAAAGATGTCACTACGAGTTTAGCAAGCCCTATGTTTTAGCCACAGTGCTGCACCACCCATAGCTCGTCGGCTCTGCACCAGTTTCCAGCGAGTCAAATTGATTCTGACTCGGAAAGAAGTGCCGTCTGCTCGGCTGGTGCGGAGGGGTAGAGAGAGAAGGGGATTGGAAAGCAGTGCTTGAGGCAGGAATGTGATTTCGGAGGACTAAATTGGAGGACACATTCTATCCAGCAGAGTCTAAATGTTGTTTTCGGACACAACAGTTGGTGGGTGCATCGACTGCCACACTGAGATGAGTACAATATCCCTGAAGACCCAACAAGCACGAGTTAAAATCAATTAAAACAAAAAGACAGAGCAGTACAGGAACTTTCCTGTGTCCCTGAGAAGACTCATAATTAGTAAATAGAGCCAACCAGAGGTTGGTAAAGTACCAAAAAATTACAGTTATGAAAGAGTAGCACTACTTCCAGGGTTTCCTAGCACCCCTATCACCTGGCTACCCTGAGACAAAATGTAAGTAATTACTTCCCAACTCTGGAGCCAGCAGAGTATAATTTAACCTGCACATAAATCCTGCTGTTCTGTCAAGGTCATCAGAGGTTTGTTAGAGAACAAACAACATCATAAAAACCAAAAAACACATTGAAGTTTGTGACTGTAAATGTACAATGTGGTTTCTGGTGTAAAGATGCTTGTATGAGGCGCCACAAAACATGAAAGACGAGAGAAGTGGTTAAAAAAACAAAACAAAAAAAAACTATAAATGCAATGAAAACAGAGATAATGACGCTGAGAAGTAAGTAAGTGATGCATCAAAACAGCAGAACCCTGTTGAAATTTCGCATCACGTTCTTTACACAATCAGCCCTCTGCAGAGATGTAACGTCTTCCTCCTCAGAAATGAGCTCAGTATGGGAGCTTGTTTGGAACAAACAAGTTTATTGAGGGAGAGTGGGAGTTCTCCGAGTCCGCTTCATAATAGGAGAATAAGTGAAGCTGAAACCCACAGTCATGAGCAGATGGGTTATGGGATTTTCTACTACCGTTTGGAAAGAGGGCTTTGATAATGAGCACATCGGCTGCAACAGCAGCAATCGCTGCATTACGGTTAGTGATGCTACTGATAACACAAAGGTCACTTTTTAATCAGCATTGACTGCTTTATTGATTAAAAATATTGTTTACTATATTCCTTCTATAAAGGTAGATAGTGGAGAAAGGCCAGTTAAAATACTACATTTGTAGTTTGAGAAAAACAAATAAAGGAAAAATAGAAAACTATGTTTTTTGATGAAATGAAGAATCAGTTTTCAATCCAAATACTGTGGTGTTCACACTCTTGGGTTCACACTCAATGTTACTGCTTCTGGCATTAATGTCAGAAGCAGTGAAATATGCAGTTCAAAGCATTTTTAGAGAGTGGTCTCAAGTATTGTGGATTTTAATTATTACTACCCACTTGAATACCAGAGGTTCACTGTAGTGTAAAGTTCTATTTTATCTTTTTGAGATATGTTGTATTTCAAATTGCTGATGGCCTTTTGGGAACCTCACAGACCCAGAAGGTTTAAGTTTTACAAAACAAATATTAAAACTTTAAAACTCGATGATTGATCCATCTCTAAATCTCTGTGCTGCCAACAGTTTGGATCTTTACCTGGTGGAACCATTATACTCAATTAATAGCTAAAAAAAAAAATCCTGATTCAAATTTCAGTGTGTAAATGTGACTGTGTAACCCCAGAGGTGGGTGGCATATCCCAACAAGCTTTTATTTCCACTACTAAAGCCCACTTCATGGTTGAATTGCTTCACACAATATGGAGTTTCAACCCAATTTCAGCTCAGTCACTTCACAGAGGGACCGCATGTCACTCCAGCCTCGAGGTGCTCTCTCCCACAAGCCTCATTAGCTGCTCAATTAAACATGTTATGAGTTGTAATCACTTTACAGCTAAATATGGATGAGGACTCGTACTTCCATAAAATAAAAACAAAATCTTCTCTGATATTTTCATACTTGTACTGGGTTTGAGAGAAACACCAGAAAGAACTTTCATTTTGGAAGCAAATCCTTTAAGTGAACCAGTTTGGTGGCTTCCTGGTTCCTGAGAGGCAAATAGGCAAATTGTTATAAATTAATTATTAATTTTAAAGTGGAGACAGCAATAACCTCTGCACACAAACCCCGGCACAAAGAAACTATTGAATCCCTTACAGACGATACAAATACTAGACTACAAGTAAATGTTCAATTACTGCAAGTATACTGTTTGCAATTAAGGTGTATGTGCTTATGAGAATAATGTGCTCTCAGAGCACTAATTTCCTCTCTCAATAATAAAGCAGTAAGTCATAAAGTTTAGGTTAATGAGGCTAGAGCAGGAAGCAGAAATAATGTGAAAGAAAACACGACTGATGACAGCGTGCAATCTACAGATAATCAAAAAGATTTTATGACCCAAACAAGTCTCAGAGCCGCCAGGAGAGAGAAAACTAGAATAAACAAAGAAAGAAAGTGAATGATTTAAGATGGTTTGAAAATCCTGAATAGAGGAGAAGACGATACACTGTATCGCAGAGACTGTGATGATTCAAAGGCTCATCAATACTAACGAGAAATTGGAGTTAGTTTTATACCCAAAACAGAAAACACACATCTTTACTCTTCTTCTTCCAGACTGATTCATTTTCTCATGAGTGACAAACATTAAGACGGTTTTAGCTTCAAATCCAATGACGTCTCACCGATAGGGATGCAAGTTACTAATTAATGAGTGAATCTAAAGTTGATTGATCTCATAGATAGACTAACGATCAATCGATGAGCAGCTCTTAAAACCCCCGAGTTTTAAGAGCAGTATTTCCATAGCGTAAATGGCTTATTTCTTCATAATAAGCTGAAACATTAGATTTTAACATTATTTTTCATTTTGTATTAAATATGACTGAATAAAAAAGAAAATTGTGGTTTCTCACATTATTAACTTAGACATATTTTTAAAATATAACAACACAAGAGTCTGTAGGTTGTTGGACAGAAAAATAAAAGATGGAAAGAACAAAATATGTGAAACTCTTAATTCTCCCTTGAACAGAGATATTCATAGCATAGTTATTGGAGGAATGCTAACACTTCCCTCCATGAAGTGCAACAGCTCTTGATATCAACATTGCTTATTGCCATCATGGACAGCAGCCAAATTATAACTCTAAATACGACCTCTGAGATCTGCAGACGTTATTCTCCTGCTCAGGTATTGTGTCATGAAATGAACACAGCTTCCTATAAATTTCTCCAGGCATTTCATTTGTCTTAATGAATTGTTAAGAAAATTGTGTTTTCAGTGCCTTTCAGAAGTATTCATGAACCTTTAGGTTTTCACATTACCACAAATGTCAGTGTATTTTACTGTGATTTTATGTGATACAAGTGAAAGGAAACAGAAACTTAGCTTTCCTTTTATTGATCTCTGCAGCTCTCACCATACTCAAACTTGAAAAGAAGATATTTTTACACAAACTAATCCTGCTTTGAACTTTTCCACAACTTTCTTCCCAACTTATAAGTATTCCTTGGTCTTCTTGCTTCCCTTTGTCATGTCCATGTGGCCATGGGCAAGGCACTTGGCCCCAGGTTTGCTATTGATCAGCGTGTCAATGTCTTTGAGTGTTTGAGTGCAAATGGATGACAGTATCTGTTGTAGAAATTAATTTGAGTGGTCTGAATGACTGGAAATGATAATAATGATGATGTAAATTTAGCCAGTTTACCAAATACAGACGCTGTCTTATTGGAACATTTCTGAAACATTAGTTTTACATTGATTACACTATTGACTAGCTATGCCACCTCCAATTATGTTACTTTATCCACTGAAAAAATGAAGTAAAAAGCATAAACCACAGTAATTATCACAGTGAATGACTGTAAAACTGAATGTACTGTGTGAATACTAAAGCAAGGATTGTACAATGAGCCACTGAATTCTCTTTCTACCAAAAACGGATCAAAAGTCACGACGTGCCTAAACCATCTTGAAACTTGTTGTGTTGATAGACAGTAATGAGAGAACTAAATCTCTCCATTATGGGCTCAACTCAGAGCTGATTCGGTGGCAGACGTACCTTAAACACAACTAATACAAATGCTCAAAGACTTTGTTACTGTCAAAACAGACTGATAACCGAAGGATTCAGTTATGACCTGTTGGCAGGTTAAAGCCTTTTTATCTGCAGATTGGTTTCTGTATAATCACAGGAAAACAACATTGTGGATTAGGAGTTTTTTAAGAGAGCTTTCGAAAACACTAACAGACGATAACGTCCCTGAGGAAACACTGGATTTATTTTCTTTAATCAAGCCAGTCTATTGAGTTTCTTTACGAGTCATGCAAGAAGGCAAGTTAGAAGAAGAGTTAATGCAATGCTAAGCTATATCTGGAACCATACTCAACCAGCAGGCATGACTTAAACAATTATGTGGTGTAATGTGATAAGAGTGATCATTTCAGGCATTCATGAGTCAAACACTGAGAGAGAGACAGTATGAAACCTTGGATAAAATGAGGAAAAATGGAGAGCAAATAGAGGGAGGGGGAAAAAAAGGTGGGGGCAAAATGAGAAAGCAACCGCATTCTTCTGTGGTATTTGGTATTGTGCAAGCTCTGGGAGAGTGCTTGCAGCCTGGCCTGGGAAAGAGCCAGTGGACGTCTCCTGGGAAGGCAACCCGCTAGCCTCCAGAAAAACACCACCAGAGTGGCAAGGCAGACCGAGCCAGATGCGTAGGAGTCACAGTACACACAAAGAACACACAGGATGAACAAACGAGACACACACACACACACACACACACACACACACACACACACACACACACACACACACACACACACACACACACAAACACACCCCAAGCAAAAGAAGTGCAACTGAGATTCATTATGTAATATTTGCTCTGAAAGCAGGAAGATGGTTTTGTGGAAAGATTGTGTAGCAGCAGGGAGATACATGTACACAATATTATCTATAAAGGTGATTATCTACTTCAACTGCATTCTCATGATAAACAGGTTTGTAGATCAGATCAGATCCTCTTCAGTACAGCAGGGTGTTCATGTTGCAGGAAGTAAAACCCATAAAGGAGAATTTGCATTCAAGAAACATCAATCAATGTTTCAGGAGAACAAAATTACTCATGTAAAAACGTATCTTAAAAAAGGTCTGCAAACAGATGTGCAATGAAACATCCACACATCTTTGAAAAGCAGAAGTGGAGCACCCTGCACAACCAACAAGAATGCAGCAAGTGGTTTCTGGGTGGTAAAGTCAACAACAAAACACTTTTCCAGCAGCACAAATAGCAGTAAAACCAGCTGGCCAAACAAACATAAGTCATGGGCTGGACTTTGCTGCTAGCAGGGCAGCACCTGCTGGTTTACGACGTTAAAAAAAACATGAACTAATTGCCAAAAACTGTCTAGGCTTTTGGAAATTAATCTGTTTTTAGAAGTAGTAAAAACCCAAATAGACGAAAACGTGCCAAATGTGAATTTTGTGTTATTGGTTCCCTCTAAGTTCAGATCTGTCCTACCTTTATGATACAAACTGACAGTAGGAGGCGATATAGGGTATTGAACATTAAAGACAAAAATAAATAAATAAATAAATCATCTAACTTGACTATAAATGAGCCAAAAAAGAAGAAAGGGAATGACTTTGTGTGGCAGCTTTTTACTGTGTGTTTTTGGATGATTTTTTTTTATATCTTCAAGTATCGGTCATGTTTACTCTCTAAACCCAGTAACAGCTGATTCAGTTCAGGCAATCAGTCATGTGAGTCATGAGCTCAGTGTGTCAGAAGTGATTTGTTTCCAAAGATCCACAAGCTAACATGTGAAGTTTCCCGTTTACATAAACGGCCAAAAGACTCCTCTGTATTATTTTAATGTCTCCGGAGCAGAACAATATTTTCTGGATGCTGTGTGTGCATCACACAGCACCCAGGTGAAACATGCAGTGCAATATTTCACACGCTCCAAGCAGAGAGCAAATTTAGACTTATTGCAGGCAATTCCCACAAAGATGTAATGATAAATCTCTCACACAAGAATGGAAGATATAAAACTTTAGCAATATTTTCTGGGGAGGGGGAAACAAGTTTTTTGTCTCCAACAGTTTTTTATAGATTGATTCAATACAGACCATAAAAGGCCAGTTTTTAGATGGTAGTTATTGCTTGTCTAATCATAAGGTATTCTTTTTGGCTTAAAAGAAAAACAATAGTTTCATAGATTATGCAGACCTGAATTAAATGACAGCTTGGGAATTTCTTTTTTTTACTTTTACTTCAAAGTAAAAGAGAATATTAGTTTCATTTTTATTAGATTGGTATTTTAGATTCAGTTTAAAAACCACAACTGTTTGTCTAGAGAGCTAACAGGTAGTGAAACGGCTCTTTGTATTTTTGAATAAGTGTGCGTATGAAGTCAAAAACCAAAACAATGACTGATAAAATGTTAACTGAAAGCGTGATGCAGCAACATGAACCGTGTTAATTTAACAGAAATAAAACTGGTTCAATGTGAACGTTTTTGAAGATGAAATTAAATCTTGTGGTGTTAAATTTATTTTCCACAGTTGTTCAGGATTGAGGAAAAGGAAAAAAAGGAAAAAACTCAAGAACCAGTTCCTTTTTGATTTCAAACTAATAGTCTCAGTTAGATTTATGCTGATGCAGCAACTGCTCTAGCTGCTCTATTGTTACAATGTTTAAAATGTCTCCAACATGTATCTTTTACGGAAAAAAACCCCAAAACAAACAGAACAACAAATTTACAGTATTTTTGACTTTAACACAAACACAGCTTTTCATATTCAATAACACTCTGTACACTGCAGTGTAAAATGACAGATAAGCCCGAGGCTGCAGGGTGGTGACTATGGAGAGCTCATAAAGGCTTTCTCACCACCGACTCTCTTCCCATCCTCCACCCTGTGGTAAAAAGAGCCGTGCTGTCCATTAGGAAAAAGGAACGGCAGAAGAACAGAGCCGGATCTTTTCAGACTGCCAGTGGGGATGCAGGGAACAGCAATCAGATGGGAACGCTGCAAATTCCTACAGCTTCAAGGCCATAAAGTCCCACTGATACACTTGTTATAAATGACTACAACGTTGCTTTCACTAACACAGGCTTTTAGGCACTTCAGGTGGTAAGGTATTCCCTGTGATACTTTCAGTGCTCAAAAATCTTTCTGACTTATTGTGGAGTAAGCTTGTAACAGTTACTGCAAAACTTGCATTCATGAGAAAAAAATGACGACAAGCTTTATTTTATTTATGGAAATACCAATTTCATTTTTGTAGCAGGACTCGGGACCTGACCACACTGACAAAGCTACAGACACCTGCTTCAACGCTCAGGGTATCAAAGTGTTTCATTAGCAAAAACTAAATCCCATAAATTCTCTATGGCAGCTTATAGAGATACGGTGGCCCAGAAGGGCCAGAAAAATGCAAAAGCTACAACTCAACAACACAAACCACAATGGAAGTTATGTGCTAGCATAACTTCCAACTCGGCTTTCTGGTGTTTTGGCTTTTGACGTTGTGTTGACTCTTCTTGGTCATCATAAAAGAAATACTAAACGCAACGATGAAACTGAGCTGACGGTCACTATCAAAAGTTGCCAAGATTCCTTTTTTTGGCATTTCATTAGCTCTACGCCAGTCATCAAATGAACAAAAACCAGCGCTTGAAATATGAATATATATATAATGTGTGTGAGCTAAATCGGATTACTGAGATTTAATAACTCTTCTAATTTACCAAGATCCATCTGCACAGGAAAACAGAATAAACACGTCAGATGTTACAATATAATAAGAAGTTACAATATAAAAGCCAATTTTGTTCACACTTAGTCTAACTGGAGGACATTTATAACGCCGTATATGTGGAATATTCAGGAAGCTGCAGGAAACATGAGCTCTGACTGAAATGAAGCTGGAGAAGCTTGTCCTACTTTCTCCAAAGTACAAACGGCTCTTTCTGCTACAGCTCTCAACTCTGGGAGAAAATAGAACAAGGGAACAGATTTGATAACAGTTCCCAATTACCACCACCGAAAAGAAACTGTTTCTGTGAGTGAAGAATGTCTCTCTGCCTTCTCATTATGATTTTGGACAGCATCAGCCTGGTAGTAATGGTGGGACAGGCACCCTTTTTTTTTTTTCCACTAATGATTTAAGTAGGACTTTGTTTCCAAGCCCTGCTAAGTTTTCTCTGGAGATCGGTGGTTCTGATCCGAAAATCTGGCTTGAGTTTGGAACGTTTTCACAGCAGCCTTTATGAACTAATTTTTGTCAGAGGAGGGAAAAACAAAGTCCATATGTTTTCACGCAGATTTTGTTTCACATCATGGATTATCTCAAAAAAGGGGAAAAATAAATAAATAAATAAATAAATCACAGCAGTCGAGGCATTTCAAATGAGAACTGAGAATCCAGGAGGATTTTAATTGCAGAACTAAAACGTTCAATTATGAGATTGTGGGAACAGTGGAGCCCGCTGGCTGCACGAGCACCAAGAGGTGAAAACAACACCACTGCTGTTCTGAAAAACAAAGTGCAAAACACACAGAAGCAGACAGTAACTGATACCAAAGATGGCTGAAGAGATGGGGAATTTCAACATTATCCTGCATCGTTCTCCCTTCCAGGTAAAACACACAACAGGCTGACAGAAAAGGAGTTATGTGTTATAAACACTGGGGAGTTCTACCTTTGGTTAATGAGCATGTGTTAAATCAAAATGTTTATGTCTCACTCAAAAAATTGAAATAGATAAATGTACATATTGACTTATAGAATGTTATAGTTCACTCTCTGATCTCGGATAAGCAGCACTAAAGTTTGTACTATATTATATGTTATTTTTATTCTACTTTAGTCTATTCATCAGCGTAAATATAGTTAAAACAACAAAAACAACAACAATACTGTCACCCCTAAAGTTGGAATCTCATAAACAAGCGACGCCTCAATCAAAACTCGAACCCATAACTTTAGGATTGCAAGACCTCCTCCCGTAGCGTTTTTAAACAAGGCTGCTATAGACTGCTCCCAGCTGCAACATTGGCACTTTGACTCCTACGGCATTTTTAACCGGAGTGTCTGGTAATTTGAACCCTTAAATTTTGTCTCAATAGGAGGAAATCACTCTGCATGACAGCTTTGCTGCAATTAGTCTGAGTGGGTGAAAACACAGCAAAACACAGGGTTTCTGCAGGTTTCACCAACTCAGGTTTAAGACTTTTTAAGGTCTATATAAATGGAATTTAAGACCGGTATCATGACGACAGAATGTACAAAAGAAAACTACAAATAAATAAATCATATAGGTTGGCAACATAAGTTAGCTATTGGTTAAGACAAACATCGTCCAATCAACTGGCGATAAATTTGAACTTAATGATGGACACTGAAAAAACTAGCTAGCTAAAAAGCGTACATTAGAAGATGATTACAGGCAGTGACCATCTTCTGTTTGCATGTGATTCAAACTTTTGCCTGACAGAAATGTCCCATGAAGAAAAAAAAAAAAAAACTATCAGAAGAGATAGTAGTTTTTTGCTGTAAGATCTGTGATTCTTACAGCAACCTTTAAAGACAAAAAGAAATTTCAAAAATCAGAAATTAACACATTTTGAGGCCTTAATTCTTAATACCTCTAAGTACTTTTTCTTTCACCTTTTTACACTTTAAATTATAACTTTAGTTTATTTCAAGGACAAAACTAGAATTTACTGGAGTCTCACAAGTAAAAACTTTACTGTGACAAATTTATATGACAAAAACCTATTTAATAGCGACACAGTGAGGCTTCTACAGCTGATGGAATGCTCATGCACGGCTCGTTTCCGGAACTAACAACCAAGAAAATGACACGGCAAAACGCAGGTGGACAGGGAGACCTAGACGCGCATGCATTCTCACATGAAACAGAAGCTAACTCACAGTGCAATGAATCAAGCAGCAGCAGCAGCCATGGCAGCCATGGAGTCCCAGATGATGGAGCTGAGAGCACTTGCAGCTGGAGCCTGTAGATGACAAGAGAGGCACACACACGGCAGAGTCACTCGAGATAAAGAGATGAAAAGTGTGGAAAGAAAGAAGGAAGACAGAGACGAAGTGGAGAGAGAGAGAGGGGCTCGACGTGAAGCAGATCATAGCTTATTGTCAGACCCAGTCACAGTTCAGGCACGGCGTTGCATAACAGCTATCAGATATCCCACACAAATGTGCAAAAGTTGACACGAACCTGCTTCTTGTGGAAATGTCAGGTCATATTCACGTCACCCTACTCACCCGGTGGTACAGTTCGCCGTACTGTAAATCATCCGAGAGGGTTTGACAATAAATCCAGCTTAAAATTTTGAGGGATTAATCTTTCTAAGTGCCAAAATATGGAATACATTTTTTTAAAAAACAGTTTTACATTACTTTCCAATTTTGTGTGATAACAATACGTTGGAGAAGCACCACTGCCTAATCATACAGCTGTCAGATTTGCTGACACATTTAGTATTCAAGGAACGTTGTCTTCACTGTATGCAAAAAGGCCAGAAAACACAAGAGAGACTAAATGCAATGCATATTTACGCCGGTTTGATTTGGACGCACAATGCTCTGTATAATGCGTCACTTTGAGCACCTCGTGTCTTTGCGGCGCGTTCGTTTCTGCCTTGTTCTGCTGCGACTGTGCTGAAAATAAACTAGACAGTAACAGCTTTCCTAATCCAGTTGGTGGGTTTAATGCCAACTGTGAAGAGAAGACATACTTTTTCATGGGCAAACAGACTGCTCAGCCCGTCAGCGAATCCTATCCTCCTTTGTTGTAGGATCAGTTGGAGGTTTTGTATTTGATGCAAAGTAAGTCGCTCCATGTGGGTTGCTATGCAACAAAAGAAAAAAGAAAAACAAGGCAAAACAAAAAGCACAAAAAAAAAGCATCACCCTATTTTTTTACAATTCCTTTAATGTTCCACATTAGACGTTTTATTTGCGATGAAAATAACCGCAGGCATCCCAAAGGCCTTGGCTTCTCTGTAACAACCAATTTAGTTTATTTTGAATGAGGAAAATTTACTGTATGAAATTAAAAAAAATGGATAAAAAGTCTTTCAAAGCTGCGTTGTATGAAAGACAAATGTCTAAAACTTTAACGTTGATATCCTCAACTATGGGAGGAACAAAAGAAAAGGGTCATACATGTTCACATTTCCTCTGGTGGGTCTTGATATGACTTACCCCACTGGGTGGCAACAGCTGGGGGCAACACATAAACTCAGAGAAGGAAAAAAAAAACCTAATAAAATATTAGTATTCGAAAAACAGGTTTTTTTTTATTGCTTATTTGCATATCTAGTGAACAGGGAGTGAGGGCTCCTAAGAAAATGCGGATGAAGACCATGTTTGATTCTCAGCTTCCAATACTGCCATATCTCATTTAAACACAATACTGTGTTTAAAGGGGCTGTATTATGTATTTTTCAGACATGTAGCTCTATTTTACAGCACAATTCAATAGGGCTGCACCAATAGCAGATTTCTGGACGATCGCCAATTACCGATCTTCAAAAAGCCGATTCCGATCACCGGTCTCCCATAATTAAGGAACACAACAATTTTGCCATTTGCAACTGTTCTTATAAGGGCTGCACTGAGAAGTAGCTTGCATGCTGACTTGTTTGCCCTCATATGTGTAACTTATTTCTATGAAATGTTACAAAATGAAACAAATTAGAACAGAATAGACAGAAATATGTGGACTATAAGCAGTTCCATCAAACTATTATTCCCTTAAACTACTTTGGTCTTCTTCAGAGGATGCAGTGAATCAATGCAACCCTGTTTGGTTTGCACACCTCAGCAGATTTCCATCAAAGTAAGGATTGTTCACAGGTGCCATTGCACACATGTCCTTGCCTCTGAACTCTAGACCACAATGTCTCCCTCTTGCCTCATAAACAACAGCTGGTTCTAGTAGTCCATCTGCTACCTGTTAAACTCCCCTTAGCAGCACTCGCAGCTCTAGCATACTATTACCTCGACTCCTTCCACGGATACAATGAGCCGTCACTGCTGCTTTTACAGCGGATGGCAATAATAGCAGTTTGAACTGTTAAACGGCATACTCAGACACATGAGCTGGCTTTTAATTCTGTGTCTGCATTTTGCTTTTTTTTTATTTTCAAAAGAGATAGAAATAAACGTACTGATTACTCCTATGGCTGCTTTTATATCTCCAAATGCATTCAGGACAATTAAGTTCCCAGCTGGTCTTATTACTCATCCCTTCAGTGTTGGTTTACTGCAAACGTGTTTTTGTGTGTTAAAAAGCTAAACACTGCCCACTCTATCGGGCATAGCGCTGTTCAAGTTAGAATATGGTCTTAAGAGTTTGACATTCATTTCAGTCTTGCTTTCCACTGAGATTTAAAAGGCACAAGGTAGAATATGCTGTTAAAAATGCTGACGTGCTGCTCTTCCTGCTCACTTTCTACTGTGCTGCTACCCCCTCCAAATAAAATTAAAAGGTACTACTACTGCACATTATTGTTACAAAGAACATTCACCTCATCTTGAATTGATGTTTTAGGGTGTATCTATTACTTTTACAGTTTCATTTTGGCTTCCTGTTTGTTCAAATCATAACAGCAAGGTGGAATCTGTGTGTTTGTGTAAATTTAATTATCCATCCATCCATCGTCTATGCCAACTTGTCTTTGCCAGTGGCTATGTCCAAAGATCGTTGGATGAGAAGCAGGGTACAGAACCCTAACAGAGCTACAAACTCCACTATCAAGTTAAATTTTTCACCTAATATGACCAGATTATTTAGATCTTCAAACTGCACATGCAGAAATCAAACTTTTCTGACTTTTTTCCAGTCTTTAGGTTTTGCGGAGTTTTGACCTGCGTCTATCAATTTCAGCAGATTCCAGTTTGTCTTAAGGAGGTAAATATTAACATGCATAAAAGAAAAGAATCTCTTCCCATCCAAGCAGCTACAAATGATCAAATGTATCCCTTAATTTCAACTTTGTCTCCAAACAATTACAAAAACAACTCTTGACACTTCGTCCTCCAATACAGGTTTCTAAAAGAAGGAGTGTTGTTCATCACTTGGTACGGCTTTTGGATTCACTAATCACAACAGTAGATCTCTGGCATCCATAAACACAAACAGTGTCATTGAAAGCTCAGAGATTTTAACCTCTTCGTTCCATCTTTACCTTCCTCAGCCTGTAATCAAAGCAGAGGTGCAGAAAAAATGATTGGTTCTTTTAAGAATCTTAATTTCTAGTTCTAGTAATTCTGAATCAATTCAAAATGATCAGAAATCTATTTTAAAATGCATTTACGTTGTACGTCTTTGTCACTATTTGCAACAACACTGCATATCCTAATATGGGTCAAGAAAAAGCCAAGCAGGTAAGCTAATCTAATACTGGAAATTAAAGTTACAGAATTTTATGCACAATGCTGTTTTTGTTTAAATGTCAATTGATGGAATTTGATTACTTTAGATAAATGTTCTATTTACAACGTCGTTTCCCCTCGTCAGTCAGATAATTTGAACAATCTCTAGGCCATTTGAATAGAAACATCGGTTTTCTAATTAAAGGTAGTTTCTGAACTGAATCATGACCCTAAACATTGGAATCAGAAAATCCGCGTCTCTACAAAACAGGCTTTTCAATTTCATTTTGACCCACAACTGGCTAAACCACAAAAAATACATCAAGGTCATTGTTGAACATTAAAACTTCAGTTGTTACAATCAATACTACAAGTCATGTGAGTTTGTTTGTATGTTATTCCTGCTTGAAATTATAATTAAAGTATAATAACTAAGTTCAACAATTGGTCAACCACAAAATAGTTGCAAAGAGATCCACCAAATGACCATCTTTTGCTTGAAGGACAGTCTACATCACATGATAACACCTAACCAGCCTTTTTTACTCAATGTACAGTGCAAGCCAGTGAACTCAGCTGGCTCCAAAAATATCCTACGGGCAACACACACTTTAAAGTTCCAAAATGCAGTTTGCCTCTCAAAGCTTGACGTTTATGATCTAGATAATGTCAGAGATTACAGAGTAAGCCTGTCATGAAAGCCTGTGTTTTTTTTTTTAAACATGGTGTGTTCAATATAGTTGACGTCTGTGGTTAAGTTCAACGAGTCACAGGAAGTTTTCACACAACAACTTGGCTTGGCGGAGCACCACAGACAAATCGCGACTTAAAATCCAGAGCTTAGCGACACGCTTGATGCCACACAAGCAGTTACGATTTAAAGCCATACTTTCAACACACCTCGGTATTTCTGGAAATGGATTTATGAATACCGCTGAAAATCTAATCGTTTGTGGCAAGCTTGATTTTCTTAATTTTTTAATTTTTTTTATTTGTCTCAATAAGGATCCCTTTTCAGACTACTCTCTACCCTGTCAGCGCAACAGGAGTTAACTGAAAAAGCTTTTTCAGATATAAAAATTTAACTCACAGGCTTTTACTTAATGATAGACTGTGATTAATGAATTGATATAAAGTTGACTCATCTTATTGCTCAACTAATGATTAATTGATAAGGAGCCATTTTCTTAAAAACTTGACTTTTCTCCTGTATGAAGAGGGTCGACCGTCTTTTTCCATCACATAAAGGGCTACTACATTTTTCATAATGTTTGGGGTTTTAAAATAAAATAACGTGAATCTAAAGAAACCTGTCAAGTATTTGTATTTCAGAACAGAATAGCATAAAGTGAATTTTGCATCCCACGCTGGACTCCAGATTCTTTCTCTTTACTGTTCTAGTATGGCTCCGCCATCTTTGTTTCAGTATCAACTGAATAGACCTCTTCAGGATGGCAGCAATACTACTACACTAAAAGAAGGTCTGAGCTGGCATTATTGGATAATTGATTTGAACTAATTTTGACAATGAATCGCAAGTCAATTAATTGTTTGCATTATTACATAAAAGTATGTTGAAAATGCCAGTCATCCATCCATCTGGCAGGGATTTTACAAATGCATTTATTATCAAACTAAACAAGCAGGTGAACTTAAATCTATCAAAAAGACAACATGTGGGTGTTGGTCCAGCTCATGAGCAGTTCAGCTCTCTCTAAAAACACTTCAGGAGCAAAGGGCACACAAGTGGTCTGCAGCCAGACCTCATACTGATGTGCCTCTTACAAGTAGTTGATAGTAATTGGCCAAGGCAGCACTGTCATTCTTAACTTTCTGAGCCGACTTATGAGGCATTCCTGCAACAGTGTGTGTTCAACATTTATTTAAGGTTGAATATGCTGTGGGTCTAATGCATATTGACCCACAGCCACAGTTGGCAGAAGACGGCAGGTGGCACAGCAGGAGCACCAGGTGACTCAGAGACCAAAAGGTCTCTAGGTCACTTGGTGGTTCAGATACCACGGCTGCCTTGGTGACTTCTCACCCACGGCTGCCTTTCATAATCTGTATATGTTAAAATTTTGGTTTTATACCCTAAACCTGCAATTACATTATTCCTCAGCCTACTACATGTAGATCTAAACTACAAGAAACGCATTGTAAATCATTAAGTTCTCTTTTTTTCCTCCCCCATTTTGATATTGTGTACAGTCTGCTGCTGTGACAAGACAGATTGAGTTATTTTTTTGTGACATCACAAACTCATTTCGTTTTGTGCCACAACAACTGATCACATGACTGGTTTCATGCTAATGACGTCACTCGTGCAGACAAAGCTTCTGCACAGCATAGTCGTATATAATGTTATCAGTCCACTGCTTCAACGTTTGAGTAGCATCTAGGTAAATTCGGTCACAGTGGTGGCACAAGATATAGCGTGTCTAAGTCTTGATGTTTAGATGTTTAGACACAAAACAAAATCTTTTGACAAGTCCAAAACAACTCTTCTTTAAGCTGCAATTTCATAGGTAATGTTTGTAAGAGTGATGGGACATTTCAATAATAGTGTAATGGTATTGGCCAATTGTGGCAAACCTTTCTTTTCTGATTTTTCTGTTTAGTAATCATATCAAGCCCATTCTGTCTCTCATAAAGACTTAAAAGCACCAACTGAAAGTTTGATTAGTTTTACTGTTTTTAGAGTGGCCTTATCTTTGATAATTAAAATGGACAACAACAGAACCAATGTGGCTGACCAACATACTAAGTTGTATCACCAAAAAAAGGAGAAAATACATCTACAGCTTTTTACTGAAACATTACTTTTTATTTTCATTTGTTCAATTAATGAAGAGAAATTGGGATAACTCCTTCTTATGATAATGAATTTCTGGAGATTGAGCAGTCATCATTTGATCATTTTTGCTACAGTTTCCAGTAAGTAGAGACATCAATCAGGAAGGACCTCTGATTCAAAGAAAAGTTACCAAGGAAAACAGTCTTGCAGTTTAGTGTGAACACACTGCATGCAGAAAAGATTCCAGGTCTGTTAAATTACAGGGCGATCACAGAGTAGCCGTCAACCTCAGGAAATCAGTGTGGTCGAGCCAGAGCTATGGGAGCTGGCTGTTGCATGTTGTAGCCTACATTAACAAAAACATGGGTTTCCCCCCCCCACCTCTATCCTATATTTACGAGAAATAGAAATACAAAACCAGCTCCAAAATGTTTGTGAGAATCTCATGAGGTTTCTGTAAGGTTACAAAACTTTTACTGTAAAAACTGCATTTTCTCTGTTCATTTAAAAGGTAAAGCTTGAACACTCGTCTCTCATTGTTGGCAGAGGACGACTTCCAAATGTTTCCCTGTCAGTTCATTCAGCATTGGCTTACCCTCTTGGTGCTCACACGAAGTGAAGAACAAAAAAGGTATGAAACCATGCCAATCAACACTTTAGCCTGAGAGTGTGCCTGGATTATTTTTAGGGCACAGGAAAGCAGTGCAGAGAGATAAACTGACTGGCAACCAGCTTTTCTGCTCTATAAAACAGATAAATTGTCACGGAAGACAACATATTAATTAATTCTACTGAAAAATGTGTTCTATCACTTACATACATATATATAAAACAGATGTTCAATTGACAATTACATAGTGAGCAGTTTTGAGGTGTGGTAGGCATCGAAGTGTGTGTTGTTTTTTTCCCTCTTAGAGCTAAAAAGAAAGACTGGAGTGATAAAACCCAGGTGCACTGATAAAATCCCATGTCTGCTGAAGGAAAGGAAAGTAAACCTTGAATAAACTCCCAATTCTAAATGCCGGTGTACTGTCTGCAAGTTTTTTTGCCAGATGTCCCAATTCTAGAAATTTTCATAAGCAGCAGATAGATTTTTGCTAAAATTTTAAGTGTTTTTCATACTTTGCAATGTCTTCCAAAAGAGAAAGAGAGACTGTACTGGCTGTTGCTTCTTCCTGCCTGACTGTGTGACTTGGCCTGCTCTGGGTATGGCTCACTGACAGCTTATGTTGCAGGTTAAACATCCACAGGAAGCAGCTGAAACACCAATCATAAAACGTAATAATGTTCAAAGCAAAGCGTAAAGTTTATAACATTTGCAAACTCCAGTAGCAGTCGCAATTGCAGTTTTATCCCGTAAATGATGTCCACACACAATACATTAGGACCCAAATAAAATCTGTCAACAAGTCATACTGAAACAGTAAGGAAATGTGCTAGTGTGATGCATTTCTGAAGACTGAAGCTATATTTTGCAAGTGATCTATAGAAACAAATCATAAAGCCACTCGTTTTAGGTGATAAGTTGACGGAACATTATATTAACGGGTATCGCTCTCCTGGAAACAATCATTACGATTTCTGACCTTGAGACTTTGCCTGCATGTCTTCCTCCCTTCTCTCTTTGCCCCTTTCCTGTCTGGTAATAAATGCCACAAGTGCCATTAGAATCATTTTTTTTAAAAAGGAGATGAAACTCCGTATTAGGACATCAATATTATTAGTGAAACAATAAAAACATTTCTGTGCTTTAAACACGACCAGTTGTGTTCACAGAAAAAGTATCAACAAATAATCTGCTTTGGTACGAAACCGTGTTTCACTTTCCAAAGAATAAAACAGGAATTTACGAAGGCTGTAGAAAGTCATATTAATATTAATGCTCTCCACAGACAGTACAAAAATGTGCGGAAAATGTAAAAAAAAAAAAAAGACAAAAGGAAAATAATAATTCCTGAGACAAAACACTGCTTTGCTATTGAGCCTTTCTGAAGAATGCGCTGCTCCAAGATACATTCAGTACCATCATATGACAAACAGAATATTATTCTTATAAAACCAAATTAGAAAAGCTGTTAAACAGCCATGTGTGGATCTCAGGATAAACTATTTTCTGAGCAACAAAAACCAAAAATCCAACAGCTGCCTAAAAGTGACCTTTGAACAAATATTTAAACTCCAGTTTTTCTGTGCATGAGCGGCGCTCATTAAAATGTGAGCCAGCTTGTCCAATGCAAACACATCCTGTTAAATTAAAGGATGTCCCATCAGTGTCGGGTGTCCCTCGTCTTATCCTCTGACAGCAGTGATGCAGGTTATCAGGCCTACGACTCCACCTCTGCTGCTTCTTCACAATCCCCTTCCTCCAAAACTCAAGGAAATTTCTCTGGAAATCTCTTAAAATCTTGTGTGATCGTTACATCTGCGAGCCCACATGGCTCTGCGAGAAAGCCTCAGGGGGGCAACAGTTGGTGGAGGCGCGGCAGACGAGAAGCGAACATAAGACGGCGACACAAACTGGAAGCACGCTACTCACGGAGCGCTGGTGTGAATCCGGTCTGTGGTCAGGCGGATGAATGAGCCACATGAAAAGCCTGGTGGGGAAGAAGCCAGAGCATGAACGAGAGGAGGAGACGGAGGCAGAGCTTAAAAGCTATGCAACGACGAAGGGAGGGAACGAGTGTGGAGTGAGATAGGCAAGGAAAATTGTTGGGAGAAAAAAAAACAAAAAAAAAACACTAAGGCAAGTTTTGTTTTGGGGTAAAAACAGCAGAAAAACTTAGAAGAGAAAGCTGATAAGAGAAGAAGCATGAGATGAAGTCAGCGAGACATGACATAGAATTCCCTTCCTGGTAATAATTATAGCTCACGCTCAATCCCGGTGTCCACCGAACTCCCTTAGCAGTCACCGGGGCTTGTTAACAACTCATGTTGCATAGAGGGGATTAAAAAGAAAGGACTAAAAAAAAAAAACCCTGAAAAGAATGAGGCTAAGAGCAATCCTCCCAGCAGAACTGAAGTCCCAAAGAGCCCTATCAGTTCCATGATGCCTGTTGACCATACATCTCACAGGCACGGAGAGAGTCGAGCAGCTGTCCGCCTGCCAGTGATATGGATTAAACCACAAGAAGCTCCTAGTCGGCCTAATGCTAATTTAATAGATGTGTCAGCAGCCAAAAGATTTGTTTATATATATGTATATATATATATATATATATATATATATATATATATATATGTACATATATATATGTAAAAAGCAGAGGGAAATAAATTCTGTGATTTTGTGGGGGCCGTAGTAAGGTATCTTTTACAGTTAAGTCATATTCTCTTACTATAACTTACAAATAGCCCTGTCATGACGCTGCCGTCGATAAACTGCCCCAGAACTTATCCAGATAAACGATAAAATTGTTTTGAAAACATTTTCAAGTAATATAAGAGTAATAACATAAAACCGCAAGGACACATTCTCGAAGATCAACTTTAAACACTGGAACTTGAAGGCATTTGGAATATCTAAAATAAATAAAGAGCACAACAGAAACAACAAATAAAATAAGTTATGAAGACAAAATTATCTTTCAAAAACAGGGATTGTTGAGACCAAAACACCAGACTGAAGACTTTTATCATTTGGTTTTTGGTAAAAAGAGGGGGAAAAAAGAAGAGAAAACCGATATATCAAGCAAATGAAACTATCGAGTTTCTTTTAGTTTATCATGCAATTAATTGATTTATTGTTTATTTTGACAGGGCTGCTTCCAAGAGCTGGATCTGAGAGATTTCTTCTTTTTTTTTTTATTACTTGATTCACTTTGTCATAATTGCTAAAAGTAGATTGTATTTTTTTTATTTCATGGTAAACCATTTTGTTTTTATAGGATTCCCTTTCTGGAAGTGATTATAACTCAATTGCTTATTGCGACAGGATCAGCTACAACACCCTCTGATTATTGGTTTTCATAAATTGAGTTGAATTCAACACTTAGAATTTGAAGCTCAAATAGAAAAATAAACCAATACATCTACAGCTGTGACAGACCTCTTTTTGTAGACATATCACATAAAATTCCCACTAAAGTAAACTTATTATTAATGTTTGTTGTTCTAATGTGAAAGAAATATATATATATATATATATATATATATATATATATATATATATGAAAAAGTACATAGCAAATCTATGTGAAATGTCCTTTAGAAAATACCATTAAGATAACCCTTTGGGTGTCAGGAACCTATCAGCCAACACATACAAGCTCAGTCTAAACAAAACCAATCTTTTTCTTTTTGTTTTGGTTTTTTTCCCCACAGATGGTTTGCTGGTTAAGTTTCCACTGCTGCCTCCACAGTTCGTCACTTCTGTGAGACTTTAAAGACTTTCGGTAAATCAAAATGTTCACTCTCTTTCCAACCGAAACAAACCAGAGGAATTCTCACTGAAACACTCAAAACATTTTGAAGTCAAAGACAACTGATGGATACCAGCTTCTCTGGTGTTTAGTCTCGGCGGCACCTTGGTTCATTTCGCTTGAAGCGGGGCATTTTTCTGGAGGTGGTGTGCATGCAGATGTGACAGCAGTGGGCGGTTGACCTGCTCTGGGGTAAGCGTCCCCCATCACCTGACATCTGGCTTTTTACACAGCGGGGTTGATATTAAAATAAAGAGTCAGGTCAAAGTAGGTGGAAGGGCAACATGTGCAAAAAAAACCCCAAAAAAACAAAACAAAAAAAAACACCAACTTCTGCAATGACGGCAACTTTTTATTGGGTTTGAAGTGGAAATGAAATATCCTGGGAGGCTGCATTTAAAATGTTACTGTTGGCATAAAAGACAAAAAAAATAACACAAAAGAAACAGCAAAGAGGCAGAAAAAACCCAGGCTTAAATCAAAGTAAAAGGCTGAGTGCAACGCCTTGACGTCTGTCAGTGCTTAGCCGTCTTAATGAAAAACAGACACTTTACAGAAGCAAATGTTTTCTGGGAGATGGATTAGAAAAACACAGATACTTTGTAGGCCTTTTGGTGACTGATGCTTGTCCTTCTCTGGGACCGGATGAAAGATAAATCCTTGAACACGTTGTCAATCTAATCACTCCATTTGACTGCAAGACTAAGTGGTAATAAAGGGGCTTTCCTTCCAGATGATGACTTACAGAAACCAAACGGCGCTACTTGTTAAGAGGAAGGCCAGAACCAAACAGGCTTGCATTGACTTTATGCGTTCTGTTGTGGTTTTACGACACCAGCATAAAAAAGTGAATAACTATACCGTGGAAATAATGGAATATGTTGTTTTTAAGATGCATTGTTTTTGCATCATCACCTTACAGTTGCAGGTATTGATAGGTTGGCAGTATTTTTGCTATGTTTAGATTATGAATTGCACAGTGCTTAGATGTTCAAAGCTTCATACAGCTCCTCAACTTTGACAGAAAAAAATATTTGAAATTTCTCCTGAAAATCAGAATAGTTGTCTAATTATGACCTGCTCGTTTATCTTCCAAACATCCAGGATTCAGAGATTTGTGCTGTTTTTTTTTTTTTTGTTTGTTTTGTTTTGAGAGGCTACCTGAGTTTTTCAGTCTTTAGTGAGTCAGCTGCTACAAACCACATGTTACCACACATAATGTCAGATTGCTTCTGGGAAAAATGCCTGTGGTTAGACACCATTATATATGGCCAACCTGCCCATTATGGTTCACCCCTCTTTCATTTGTGAATGTGAGCTCTGTGTTTGTATGCGAGTCAAAACTCCATGCATAACTATTCCTGTCATCTGTGCTCTCACACACAAACACACACACTCACGGAAAACACAACCACATCCTCCACTTGAACTTGTTTTTCATCGCGTATGTGTGGACATCATGGAGAATCTGTGGAGGAAACTAAAGATTAGTGATGATAATCACTTTACCAGAAACTGGCTTCATCAATTTTTTTTTACTCTTTATGGTGGCATTGGTAGCGAATGAGACTGTTTTGGCTGCTGAAGCTTTCCATTTCTGATCTGCATGCTGTGTTCACTCTGTACCTAGCTTAAGGGAAGACTGTACAAAGTGAAAAAAAAAAACTTGAAATTTTATCAGGCAAACATCTGATCTGACTCAAAAAATGCACACTTATATTACAATGTGCACACCAGTACAGTCCTAGTATGCCTTTGACTGCCTGTGAAAACGTTAAGCGCTTTTAGGATTTAAATCGCTGCCGCTTTGAGAATAGCTCAACAGGTGAGTGTGAGTTTCTGTCATCAAACTGCTCCAGGTTGGACACAGTGGAGGACAGCATGTCTTTTACTTTTATTTGTCAGGGAGGAAAAAGAAAAAAAGTCACAAAAAGACCTTGAACCAAAAAGAGCAGCAGAAAACACAAAAATCCAAATCCACCTCCTGTAAATCCATTAAATACTTTCTTTGGTTTCAGAAAAAAAGATTGATTTTTTTTTTTTTTTTTTTTCAATAAAACTCAGAAACCATCCGCATAACAATCACAGCGAGCTAAAACAGCTGAACAGAAAATAGTGGATTAAAACTCAAACAGCACAAAAGTCTCAAGTCCCCCACTATTATTATCCCTATCAGTTTGTAGCATTCTGCTGCTTTTTAAATCTGCCCTTCTTTTTCAGCTGCATGGCATGCAATTATTAACGAGATCAAAGCGAATGAAAGGGCTTCTGCGTCAGTGAGGTTGAGCTTGGGGAGCCGACTGACACTAAGTGATAACGGCAAAGCACTGGATTGTTTTTGCCCCTGTGTGCAGTGCCATACACGCGAAATATGAGCTTTGTAGCTGCTAACTAAGAGTTGCTGTCAGTTGTTATCTTCGGCAGTAATTCAAATACAGCCTGAACTTTTGCATAGCCTCTTTAAAACTAGTAAGTCCTCAACTCTGCAAAGTGAGAGTTGCAGGTTACAAAATGCGAACTATGAAAGAAAAACAATTAAGTAAGCTGAAAAAATAAGGTTAGAGACATGAATATGATTTTGTCGTTTGGAAGCAGGTTTATCCTCTAACTACTACACTGCACTGAACAGCAATCAAACCAATCCGAGATAATCAGCTGATTTTCCAACCCTGATTTCCTTAATTTTGTGTGATTAATAATCGGCCGATACTTACATCCACTGAATAAATAGGGGAAAAAAAAGTGATTTTAACATTAATTCAATAGAAACATCTTTAGAAACCTGTACAAGTCAGTCTGTTTTTTTGTGATAACCTCACAAGCTAGGAGAGAACAGGATTAGTTCACAATGCCATCTCAAAACTATTTTTACCCAATGTAAACTTACATTTACCCAGTAAATGCAACTGGGTACAAATGAATAAATATGAAAAGTTGTCACCTTATAGAAATAGGTCTTAAACTGCTGCTTTTCTAATTTCCTGCAGCAGACAGCTGTGTCATATTATTACCACTTTAGCCTATACAAGTGTCCAGTTTCTGCCATACTTTTAAGTGCCTCCTCCCCTATTACAATACTATTGTTGACATTTTTCTTACCATCTTATAAAAATGTTTTCCTTCTACATTATTGTTTAATAGTAATATCAGGGTTGGATTTAAATGTTATATCAACTCTTACAGCAACACAGCTTAGCTAAAGTCATCCCTAAGGTGGCTTACTAATGTAAAATTGCTTGATGAAAAAAGTTAAAAGTAATATTTATAAAATTTACTTCAAAAGGCGTCCTACGTCGGATTCATCTGTCCTGACACGAGACATATATTACTTGTGTTACCCTTCTATACACAATTTAAAGGGTAATAAAACTTACCACAAGACATGGAGCTTGTAATTCTTAAGATGAAGTGATATAAAACGACCCCTTCAGATGGCCATTTGGATCTGTTTGACAGTAAAAGCGGCAGAAAAAGCCCTTTCCTACCCATAAGCAGGGCAAAAGACAGCAATAGAAACAGAATGACGATCAGCTTCGACACGTTTTGGAGCCAGAGGAGGGCATCGCGTCATAAAATATTCAGCCAAGATAGATATATGATGGCCTAACTAGATCACAGCGAATAAAGCGGTGAGAGTGATAAAATGGAGCAAAATTAATCTGAGTGTATAATTCTGACTCACAACTCAGGTATGCATACATGGAGCCAGGCTTGAAAAACCATTACCCAGCAGGGCAACTGTGTCTGGCTCCCTTTTGAGAATAACACAGAGCTCTAAACAGTGAGGTACAAGTTTGAAAAGTACAAAGAAGTACAAGGAGGATTTGGATAATTGACATCCAGGATCAGGATGTTTTGGGTCAAATTACCTTTCAATGTACAAAAGCTACAAATATAAAAACGCTAATTTTCAAAGCTGAAATAATGGATATTTAATTGTTCCTCAAATATTGACCATTAATAATAAGTACTACAGGTCAAATGGCTGAAAAACACCCGCTAAACTCTTCCTGAGTTTAGCGGGTTAGACAATTTGGCTGTTAGAAATATGTGAAATAGTGTAAAACAGCAGTGAGAAACAGAAACACTCGCTGTGTTTCTATTACAAAAGTAAGTTGATATTCCGCAAAGCCAAAAAAAACTCATTTCAAAATTCTGTTTCCATTAAACAAAAAATCACACATGAATAAGTTTGTTCACATAATAAGTCATTAAAAAACACACTGTGCCATCATCTTCCTACCACTTTTCATCGTCTACTTTGTCATTTCTGCCAGTAGTACCATCTGGTTGTTGATCATGCGACTTGTTTGATGCAAAAACAATGTTTCCATTGCAGTTTTGCAAAATACAGTGATTTCGATACAGCCAAAAAATCCCACCTTATCCTAACGTCAACATTTTTTATTAACAAGCGAGCCGTGTTTACATTTCAGAAATTTATTTTTGCAATTTCAAATTGCTCAATTTTATGGTCAATGGAAACGCAGCTGCTGGTACCATGGAAACGCCTTCATGAAGATAATGCTGATTAAAACTAAATATGGAAAATTGTCTGTTAGCTGAAAGCCGGCTGAATACCGTATGAAACAATGGTATTTTTTATTAAACGTTACATCACAATAATCTAATAACTTATCTTCAATTTATCCCATTAAAAAATATCAAGTGGCATTAAGACGTGAAACTGATTAGACATGGAGAGGTATGAGTAAGATACGCAGCAGACGTTTATATAGTACTGTAAGTCAAACAACCATAAACCAAACCAAAAACTGTGGTAGTGAGGAAAAACTTAACGGTCGTCCTCCGTCTTTGTGTAAGCTGTCAAACTTCCAGAGAGGTTCACTCGAAATGGATCCTCTGTCATGATCAACTTCCATGACAAGGACAAAGTTTTGAGAGCAGCGAATGCCAAAAGCAGAGACAATGAGTTCCTATAAACAGCCCTGGGGAGAAGGGAACAAAAACAAAGGATGACAGGAAAAGGAGAATGGGGCTATGATTGTTAAGTAGAAAATAATGTCTCTGCCCTGCCTGTTCATACTGTCCTCCTTTTTTGGGCTGATTGCTGCATGTCTCTAAAAGCCTCTGTTAGTCTGAAAAAGAACTGTTAAAAGTCCTCTGAGGTAGATGGCGTGGGGGGAAGAAAAGCGCAAACATGGGAGAAGACGAAAAAGCCAGACACTGCATTTTATGAGAGCGCCAAAAATCAGAAGGAAGGAAGAAACTCTCTCTACGTTAATCAAGTTTAAGGTGGATTGCACTTATACACACGCATGCAGCCATATTGGATTCGTTGGTGAGATCTTCATCTTTCTCACATCTGGTTATTTTGTCAACTGAAAATGTTTAATTTTTTTTTTGGTCAAACAAGCAGTAAAAAATTTCCCAGAATAAACACTACAAATTGAGATCAAACTCTACTGGGAAACCTGTCTTAACAATATGGTCATATTAGGAAAAAAGAAACATTTTATGTTCCAACAAGTTTGCAAGCCACTGTTATTAAAGGCTTTTCTTTTTTAAAATAAAAACCAAGTTGCTAAATTTATACATTTGTATTAAAGTTTTTGGTATTTACATATACTGTAAACCAATGACAATTTTAATGGAGGTTATACAAGAAATACATTCTTGAAACATATTTTGATCAATACATCCATTAATTAAGCAAATTAATTTAGCAAATTAATTTTATTAAAGTTTCATTTAAGAAACTGTAACAGAAGTAAAATCTGGTTACAATTTTCTTTTTCCTTCACAGGTTAAAAACCATAAAACTACTTGGTTTTCCATGGAGTAAATTCAAAGACTAAAAGCTGTATTTTTATGCTTCAGCAGTTATTCACAAACCTTCTGGGTAGCAAAGAAAATATGCACCCTTGTTTTCTTGTGAAGTGTGAGAAAACACCAACATAACCTGAGGCCTCTCCTCCTTGCATCTACTGTATATAACACCCGAGTGCATTCGTTTAGAAAACAAAAAAAAAAAAATGTTCTGATCCTTTGTCTGCACAAGAAGCATTTCATTCAGGAAAAACAGATTGCATGAAACAGGGAAAGTTGGTTGTAAAAAAAAACAAAAACAAACTCAAGATAGTGCTGAATGATCTGACCGTGGATTAGGAATGAAATGATTGATCGTCATTAATCGATTATTGAAATAATCATCAACTATTGTAGTAATCGATTAATAGTTAACTGGATTATACAGACTCAAAACAAAAGCCTATTTGCTTAAAAAATATAAATATTCAGCGCTTTAATTTAGCCAAAAATGTACCAAATATATACATATATTTTGCATTTAAGATATAAACTCCTTCATAAAACATATTTAACCCAAAACTCCTCAAGTGGCTAAAGAAATGCTCTGCTATGCTAGAAAATAAAATGCTCATTTTTTTATTTAAAAATTTATTTGAATTAGTCGTTTATTTCCATCTTCTAATGTATTTCAAAGATTGAACTGAAAAGACTTACTATTTTAATAAAAAATTTGTAAAGTGCGTCTAAACGATTAACTACCAGAATACTGAACAAATGAATGGATCAATGAAATATTTGGTACTTGCTGCCCTGCCAGGGATGACAGACAGATCTGCTTTCACTTTGTTTAATAGGATTTCCATAAATAGGAGAAAGAACTGCTGGTAATGAGAAAAAAAAATAAAAAATCTTGGTAGGGAATATCAAGTGTATCGCTTTTTTATATACTTCAACTCTCTTGATCGATGCAATAGAAGTGATGAGGTAGTCATTAAAACACAGCAAGATGGTGCAGTCCATCAGCACCGCGAGTGATGCATAGACATAGATTCATTAGAAACGTGAACACAGGCATTCCCCACTGAGTTTTACAGCCTTGTGTTGCTCCTCTATTTTTAGGATGTCAGTCCTAAATTAGCTCTTTGAAGTCTAATCTGTAATAGACACCAGGAACCAAATACTGCTGGAAGTGAAGTTCTTCTCTGCTCAGTGAGAAAGCAGAACCCTGAATGCAAAATTGGATGTTACATTTCAGAGTGAAGATTTCAGATAAAGCTCGATACGTTTGGCATGTCTTGGAAATCATAAAGACAAAAAATGAATACGAAAGTGTGATTTCTCAATTAAGATGTGAAGGTAAGTGGATTCTCAAAACACGGCAAGTTCTTTCCACCTTAAAGGTTGATATATAATGGTTGTCAAAATCCCCATCGGTAGCATTAAGACTTGCGTAACATGGTGACTAATTACTTCTGTTTTCTGTTGTGTCTCTTGGCAGAAAACAGCGATCCGACAAATCGAGAAAATATAAATGTGTGTTTTATTTCCTAGTTGACCTAATTTAGATGCACTCATTTAATCACCCATTATGAACAGACTGATAGGAGTTATTAACATCCCATAATTCATTAACCTCACTCGCCAAAGTAAAACTTGCAGCTTTTATGTCTACTACAAGCCTCAAGTATCAGCACAGGGTTTCCTCCAGAGAACTTGCTAATCCCAGGTCTCAGGGCGCTAGGGCAGACATCCTGCCCACCGCCATGTTTTTAAGTTAAAAAATGTTTTTAGTGGACAGAGAATTTTAAAACATCACTTGATAGTTATGTGTTATTGGAAGACTACAAAATTAATACCTATACCAACTATAAAGTTTTGATAAAGACAATGATGAAAAAAAACTTTAGTAAATAAGCAATGTCAAGCCTGATGGGGGCACAAGTACAGCCTGGCGGCCTGCCAGGCTTATAATACACTGATGGAAACCCTGCAGTATATGAAATGAAAAGAAGGGAAGAAAAAAAAAAATAGTGGCTCTACTGGGAGTGTTGCTTAGATTTGATTCCAAATTACAACTCTTGACTACGTCTTCAAGGTAAGTGCACATCCAGTTGGGTTAGTACTTTGGCTAGTAAGAGCCCAAAAATACATAAAATGGAAAAAAAAAAAAATGCAATATTCCTTAAACATAAAAACAACCAAGTTAATCACAGTGCAACATTTTTAACAAATGCCTCTAAAAATAATTTTGTTCACATGAAATTAGCTACCATCATACAGTCCAGATTCCCTTTTCTGGTTCAACATCCTCTAGATCGTCAATGCCACAATTTTTTTAATCTATTCTGAAGCCGATTGTGTTTTGGGTTTTAAAAGTGCTGCAAACCCCCTCAGCAGGTCATGCTTCACTCCCCTCTGAAGAAGCTCGCACATCTATGCCATCCTGCTAAAACGTATTTCAACTCCACCAACCGTGCATTCCATCAACAGCTGAGCTTGTGGGAAACGTGCAGCAACAGGACATCACAACGCTGCCAGAACCACGGATCGGGCGAGTAAGGCCTTAGCAGAAATATCGTGTTCCAACATGACAGGTTTTGGGCATCTATCATAATGAAACAGCAGACTGCTGTGAATTTTACCACGTCGCATTGTTTTGATGAGTGAAAAAGATCTGCACAGCATTATTTGGGTACGATATAAACTCAACGCACGTCAAAGCTTCGTAGTAACTGTGCAGACAAAGGCAAAGCGGAGTAATCGACAGGATGTTTCAGTAAATGCCTTATAGAGACAAATGAGTTGAAAATTCAGAATGCAACAGAAACCAATTAACTTTAAACTTACTTACGTTTTTGCAAAGGAAAGCAGGGGAGCCGATTCGGAAGTCTCTGATCTTGATGTTCCATTTCTCACCTTAAAAAAAAAAACTCCTGAAATGTTATAATACAACTAAAAATAAAAACCTTAGTCAGTCCGAAAAGAGGACGTTCGCAATTGCAAGTATCAGGAAGCAAAACAAAAAGTCTTTGCCTCGTATGTCAGGATATAAAATGACGTGCCGTTTCTGGCCAATTTTAACCCTGTCCCACTTTTCTTACTGAAAATAGTTTTCACTTCCCCTCCCTGCCTCCTGGAAAATCTAATTTCATTTTGGTCATTTGGCGACAGAAGAAAGACGTGGCTCCGCAGGCCCTCTGGCAGGAGGTAACGCAATGTTTCCAAAAAGAAAGGAAAACGCCATCAATTTGGGGATAAAAGTTATTACCTTGTGATACTGGAGGGAAACCATCATAAATTTGCATCTGTAAGCGGCTGAAGAAAAAACCTTTTTAGACGTGGAAAGGTTTCAAGATGTTCAAATTACCTTCAAGGGGTCCGTGAGATTCACTGACAAAGTGTGGCACCTTTTATTACACTTCCCTTCATATCAGATTCAAACTACTGGAACTTTGTCTGCTGGTCGTAATTCACCTCAACAGATTTTCACTGGTCCCATTGTCTGCAGTTAACGCAAACAGTTAAATGCTGGGAATTAAAGAACAGGATGAACCATGAAAACATTTGTACTGCACTCAGACAAACTATTTATGGCATCTAGATGCCGGCCTTGGATGAATCAGTGCCGTGGGGCCTTTTTAGAGGGGACACACACGCTCAGTGCAGCTCCAGCTGTGAACCTCAAATGAAAAAGAAAGCCCTCCGATTTTCAGTTCAGGTTCTCACTTCCTATAGACAAATTTTAAGCTTTTGAGAACATCTATATGCATAAAACCTGTAAAGGATGGGTCCATTAATCTGATTGGTCCAGATATTGAAATGCTACACTTCTTGAAAAGTCCGATGCGAGTGATCTATCTGGTTTAATCATCACTCATTCTTTACAAATGACGCAACATGACTGCTAACATCTTGACGACGTTACCACAACGCTATCCATCTGCCTTCTGGCCTCGTCAGGGGAACAGCATTCTTCACAACTGTCCATCATCATAACTAAGTAATTGTGCCGTGACCGCCTAAATAAATGGCTGTCTGGAAAATTTGATGGATGGCTAAAACTTTCATCACATGGCCGTTTTTTAGGGGGGAGTGTTTTTTAGGGGGATAAATTCATTTTTGCCAGGTTGCATCTTTGAAAAACTATCAGATCAGTTTTTCTCACTGTGTTTTCTTTATATATTTTAAATGATGAAAAAACTATTCCAGCCTTGTAGTTTTTGTTGAGGTTCATTTCATAATCAAAGACAATAAAAATCAGAAGTCACCAAATAATTACTGTTATTCAACTGATGCAACTGCAATAGAGGACAGACTTAAATAAGCCAATGAACCTGAAAGCTGTAATATCCACATACTTATGTGTCAGAAGTTTATGATTCTGGTGACAAGTCAGCATCAGAGTTTCAATAAAAAATGAACTTTTATTTCCATTTATGAAGTGTTAACATTAAATCTTGGTGGATCTTACATGCAACATATCGGTTGTTGAGATGCATATTGACTGGAGATTTGTGGTTGACTTCCAATCTATAAATGTTTGACCTCCAAATGTAATAGGTTGATTAAAATTTGTCTGGAATAATAAGTAATGGTAATGAAACGTCACATAGCTCAGTAGGTCTATTTTCATACTTACTAATAATGCATAATGAACACAATACTCTTTCCAGGCCTAAGGTATTGATCACAAATTAAATATGCAGTACCGATGCAAAAGTCAAAGGTACTTTGACTGCAGCCAGTTAATGACATTAAGTGGCTGCAATGTAATTTCAGCCAGTTAAAAATCAACAAAACATGTCTTAGAAAGATCTTACTCAGAAAATGCCTCTATTTTCTATTTTTCTACTAAGTTTCTTTTATTCATTTGAATATTTAGAGATATCTGGTTACTTGAAAACATTTGGAGCTTGTTTTAAGTGACCTTGAAACAATGTTTGTCTCCCTCTGTGAATTTTTGGGAAGTTTTCCCAACTTGTAAGAGCTCACTCACTATGCACAAGAGCTGAGGAATGCTGGTTTTGAATGATAATAAGACTTGACAGATGTCAGCGGTTGAGGACTGGGGAAGGCATTCAGCCCACTTTTCAACTTTTAGGGGAATGTAAACACAGCTGAAGAAACATGTTAAAGAGGGTGGGAAGATCAGGGGTCTGGCTGGGAGTCGAGTAGTCACAACAAGCCAAGGATACGCAGCAGACCAGCTCTTTCGCATGTATAATTCACTAAATACAGGCTTCACTGGTCTGAAACAGTGTTTTTAACTTTTATATTTCAAATGTGATACTAAAGAGGATTTACATGCTAAATAAACTCTGAATTTACAAAGTCACAAACTTTTCTATATCCAAACAAGGCAGATAATTCATAAGCAATTTTACAGTCGTACATGTCTAAACAGTGACAAATTAAGTCCAATTAAGAGTGCGATACCCCAGGGCATCACAGTAATTCTATGCTGCTAAAAAAAACGTCCATTTTACACTGTTGCCTAAGTTTGTGTGTGAAACTTTGTTGCATGCAGTATTAGCCTGAAGACGCAGAAACAAATCAAGTCGGAGTGACTTGATTTGTTTCAAGTCGGAGTGACTTGATTTGTTTCAAGTCGGAGTGACTTGATTTGTGATTAGATTCATTTCTGGTTTGTTTTTCTAACTTCATGACTGTGCTTTAGGAACAAAAATGAAATACAACAAAGATAAAACAGTCAGTCCTGTCCTGAATTTGGATTATGAAGAAAATATACTTTACACAAAAAATGTTTCCAGAAAGTTAAGATCTTGTAGCTGCATTTGGTTCTTCTTTTAAAACCACAGAAGAATCAACCGTATTAAAACATTTTTCACGAATTAAAGTGTCACCTTAGATATCATGAAGTTGTTATTTACAATCAGTTTCAATCATTTACAATAACGATACAATAGTAGATGGATTAATTGAAACATGATCACTGGTAGTGGCAGCACAGACTCATTCGTCAGCTGTTTCCATTATTCCAACTGGTACTTCCACAACTGCTTTCATCTCTACTTTAAGCTCAGTCTTGCTTTAAATCCAAATTGTCTCTCCATTTTCAAAGCCTGAGCCGCACAGGCCAGGCCAGAAGCTGAACAGCTGAAACATCAGTCTTGTTAAAGAGACCGCCAAGACGAAGCTGAATTACCAATAAAACAATTGGTGGCAAGACCAAAGGACTTAGTGGAGATCGAGTTTAAAGTCACTGGGCAAACTGGTGGATAATAAATCGGAAAATCAGATTACATGACAGCATCATGAGGTAAGGAATACTATCTATAAAAACACTTTCCCTGATTTGATCCGAATCCAAGTCTTTGAGGTGTTGATTGATACACTGTTTGATATTTTCCAACAGGACAGAAACGCACACACACCGTGACAAAAAACAAGATTGTGTTTAAAGGTCCATCAGAATTAATGACAACTAATCTTGAAACTGAGTTTTAGCCGGTCTTGCACATTAATCCATAAAACTGATGTTCTGAGTCTTGCACTCTTTATGGTCCCCACATTACTGTGATCATTAGTCCTTTACCACCATCCTTAATTCTAATAGTAGCCATTAGCTTTAGACACAAATAAAGTGATGCAACAGCTTAGGAAATATTGGATGTGCCCCTTGTCTTGAATATTTCATGTATAATGGATGAAGAGTCAAAATCTTCCAATGAGTCAGGAAGCGCTACTTTCTGCCATGACGTCACCTTCTTGTTTCAATATCTAAGAATCAAATGACTTTCTGGAGATGAAAGTTTTACTTTTCTTTGTATGCCTCAAAGTTTTAAAAGAATTATTAACTGAATTAATCAGTTTGTGACGTGACTCTTCATAAGTGCAGACAAAGTGTCTGCATAGAGTTGTATGAGATTAGCATTGTCAGGCTATTTGAAAGTTTAGTAGCAGTCATGTAGTTTTGTAGCAGCACCGTAATATGGAGTACATTAAAGTTGTGACAAATGTTCTCGAAATTTGTCCCAAATCAAAACTGTAGGTGACACCTGCTTTAGCTAAAGCTAAAGGCTTACCTTCAGCAGGTTTTTAGTATTATTTAGCTGTGCTAAATAATGTACACAACATTTCAGTGGTTACTAAAGAAGTTATTAATTAGTGAAACCAGTAATAAACTGGAACAATTAATAAACTGGAAGCTCAATTCATTCTAATTAGAATGAATTGATCTTGTTTTAGCATTATTTAGCTTGATTAAATGATGCTTTAGCAGTGTTTAGCTAAAGTAGGTATCTTCCTATGTTACTAAAACACAAAGCAAACGTGAAATGAGGGTGTAAGTAACATTTCAGTGGTTACTATATGGAAGTTAATTTGTGAAGCCAGTAGTAAACTGGAACAACTGTGGGTTTATTTATAAACTTGAATGAACTGAGCAAATCTTTTCAGGAAAATGTGTTTATTTTTACATTATCCAAAGGCCCCCGAGTAAAGAACAGAGAAGCTCCAAACATAATAAACATTTGCAGTTATTTTATTGATGCATGGTTACGTGTGTGGGAAAGAATGCCCTTATGTTGGGAGCCTCGACTAAGGACTTCAGAGAGCCATGACAGGAATGATGACCTTTTCTCATGCAATGGCACATTCCTACCATAACAAAAGTGAAATGGACTCAGGGTAACTAAAGCATGCAACATGGAGACACAACTTAGTGGAATTTATGGGAAACTTCCACCCACCGCTCGTCAAACGCTCTTATCCATCAAGGACCAAAGTGCATCTAAAAAGTTAAGGAAAATATTCCAAGGTCAGGAGGATGGGGTAACGCAGAGGAGAAGTTCAAGAAGAAGAAAGAGAAGCTAAATCAACAGGGTAGAGTTTTCTAGAAGTCATCCAGAGGTCATTACTTTGTTTACATTTTTCCGCATCATTTGTAGAAATTATCATCCCACCTGTAATTATCCAATTACTGTCATGGTTAGGAAGCGTGTGCGTAGCGTAAAGCATAACATCCACACATCCACTTCCCTGAAATGGTAGTTGAAGGAAAAGGAGCAGAGAGCTGCTCAATCATTTTATATTGATGTCTGAGACATCTGTGACTCTTTGTGAAATCCATTTCTGTTCTCTAATGGGAACTCCAACAGCTGCTAGCTTCCACACTCCACTTAGCAGGACAAACACAAGGGGCTTGCGAGTTGGGTGGGGGGGTGAAACACTGGAGTATGATAGGACTACGTGTTCTAGATGCTTACTAATTTATTGATCTTTGCTGTTTTAACACAATAGGCTTCAAGGACATAATGGGTCGAGCCTTTTTCTCCTCTTTCACACTATTTTGCTGCAAGGTATACACTTTCTACGGTACAATTCAATTAAGTACCATAAAGCGGGTCCTAATGGGAAAACTGTACATGATTTACTGCTCAAATGAGAAGGCAAGGGCACTTTCAGGAGCAGATTCGAAGTGGTAACTCGAGAGGTAAAAAGCACAGGACACATTCCTGTCCATTCGTCACTGACAATTACAAAGGCGAAACGCAACAATCGATAAACAGAGGAACTTTACGAGCATCCATGATTCAAAGAAGTGATGGATCTACACACATGCTGTTTACCGTCGGTCAATACACATTGACTTTTACAGTGCTCTAAACCTCCGTTGGGACTGAGGAGCACTTGGCCCCTGAGATTGCACCGGCCATCAAAATGCAATATTTAAACATTGGTAGAGAACATTAGTTTTAGCCTGAAGATGAACTGACTAAGCTTTCACTGGTTTATTTGAAACTCTGACCTGCCAGTTGTGACTTCACATAAGGCAATTTTATTTGTGACTATTCATTTTAACTTTATTTAATCTTTGATAATGTCAGAAAAAACACACTGCAGGTTTCTTGATAGAGGCAGCGGTTTTAAACCCAACACAAAATGAATGAAGCAGAAGATTATCACCATTTGTGCACTGTAGAATTAAAGTACAAAGCTAAGTTTTAAAAAGCTTGTGTCTGCTGAAAAGACACAAGGTTGTTGATCGTGTTTCGTGTGACGTGAAAAAAAAGTGTTTCAACCCCAGTTTTGTGGAATACATTCATTTCAAACATATGAAAAACCCACCTCTCGCTAGGGAAAAATCCTTTTATCAAAAAAATGTTTGATACAAATTGGCATGTTTACATGAAACATATTTGTTTTTCTAATTTTAATTTGTGAAGTTATTAGCTGCTGGAAATGCAGCTAATAAGACTTTATTATTTTAACCAATTTTTTCACACAGTCTAATAGAGAGCAGTCACTGTAAAACAGGATTTCAATATAAAAAGGACAAGTAATTTATAAATTTGGCATATTTCATGACAGAAGTTAAAAGCTCTTATGGCTAGGCTAAAAAAAACCCTGAAATTTTTATTTTAATACGTTCAGTACTCCTTTTATCTACTGATGTCTCACTCTCTCTCTCACTCTCTTACAGCTGGAGTGGACCATAAACATGTCTCAAAAATACATTTTCTTTTTAAATATCTTCTCACAGCTCTGTACATCCTCCAACTTCCTTTTTAAAACATCCTACTGACAGGAAAGATTTCACTGACAACCTGGTAGTTTGATGAATCCACTGTACAGAAAAAAATTAAATTTTGGAGTTTACGACTTGTTGTTTTTAAAAGAATATAAAAAAAAAAAAAAAAATTAAAACAGCACAAAATGGAGCTCAGCAAGTTCAAAACTTTGATTTTGATCACCAATATTTATGGTGCACTGATCAAATGTTTTCAATCTGAGACAGCAGTCATGTTTTATCTTAAAAAAAAAACATGTTACATATATATTTAAAAAAAAAAATTTCTTGTGAAAGAAAACTTATCTACACTGTTATCAAAGCAAACATGAGAAAAAAACTTTAGCTTATTGTGGAAACACTAGAAAATAGTGCATCCACTATTGGCTGTTTTATGATGCATCATTACGGGTCATGTCAGAAACATTATTATACTACTCATCTGTTCCAAGTTCGTTAAATGTATAATAAGCTGTAAATCTAATATGACTGCTAATATATAAAAAAAAAAAAACACAGACGAAACAACTTCTTTGCAGAAACTAAAATCATCCTATCTTGTGTATTTTAAAACACAACATTAGATGCTAATCTTTGCAGACTGACCCCAAAGTTAAACTCATCAGCTGGCGGCAAAGACAGAAACTGAAACACTTGCACTGTTGCCCTCCGGTCTACCTGGGAAAACCGTTTACACAACGGTTTAGTCACGGCGTGTGCAAGGTATCGTAATGACTAACATCGACAACTGTCTGTCTGGGGAAGCTCCACCACAACTTATGATTTAAGATAACAACGCTTCTTTATGTGGCTTGTCATACTGTGTAGACTGATTTATATGTATGACCCAGCATGGCATCCAAAAGGAGAGAAAGAAAAAGAAATCTATAACAAAAGTCCAAGAAAAGCCTGTGGGATTGCAGTCACTTTTGATGTACAGCAGAGAAAAAAAACAGGAAGCACTTATGTAAAACTGTCATGCCTGTAGAGATTACACAACAAAGGGACGCAGCAGCCCCACTGTGATAATTGTTTGCCCAGCGAATGATGACAGCTTGGTAATAAAAGGCAGCAGAAAGTGCAACTCGGCTCACCTGCCAGGCTCCGGCTTCCTGTTTCCTCTGAGGCTGAGCGTATCAGCGCCTTGCTGCTTCAGACAAATTCCTCAGCGCATCTTCCGTCTGCACGCGTTTTGTTCTGCAGAAGAACAAGATGGTTAAAAGCAAAAGGATTTATCACATGGAACGAAAACTGGAAGGAAAAATTTCTCATTCAGAATAATGGCAGACATTTTTACATCATATGACAACTGAAAACATTGAAGCAACTTGTTGACAACATAAATTAGAAAGAAAAAAGATAAAAGTTGCAAGCACACGTGCTTACAGCTTGAGTTTTCCAGATTAGTAGAGATGAACCGATTTCCAGCTTGATCGGCCCGATAATTTGAAACTTAAAAATCTGATCTTTCCGTTCAGCTACCACTGATGCATGGGCATTTATCACATTGTCATTGTTTTCAACTAATGTAATGATAATAGTGCGAGTTAGCATTCTCTCAAAGACTAGACTGGACCTGAAAGACATTTTGAATATCCAGCAACTAAAACCATAAATAAAGTCGAGCTATGATCTCTCTGTAAATTGAATTGCTTTTGAAAAAATATTAATTATCAGCATGGTAATTAACTTAGCATGCAATTAATTGACGAACTGCTTACTGCGGCAGGCTTATCAAATCTCAATATCGGTCCAGACTTTCATATCCTATACTGACAGTAAATGGTATTTGGCATAAATAAACTGATAAAATGCTGCCTAGTCTTGCATCTGATGATTACTTCCAGAAGAGGAAGTAGCAGAGGGTAAAGGTTATAAATATAACCCACAGCTATGACGCTCTCTCACTCATTGGAAGTAATAAAAGTACTGAGGTTTCACGGTCTAAGATAGACCATATGCAAATAATAAACAGATATCTTCTCATAGTAAGCAGCAAAAACATCACACGTCTTCTTGACATCGTGCGACAAGTCCAGACATAAAATAATTAATGTGATCTCTTTGCGGTCAGCGCGTCTCCTGGAGGACCTGACACGAAAACGTGTCTCGAAGCAAAACAAAAACAAAAGCGTGGCTCCCTCCTTGATGATGCATGATAACAATCATTACAGCGAAAGACAAAAGAGGACGGGGTGAATTAATCAGCTGGCAGACACTAACGAGCAATTCCCGACCTATTCTCCCAACAACGGGCGTCATGTCCCACTTCTCATTAAAAGCAGTGAGTCAGCAGAAATTAGACAAGAATCACTCCCCTCCCCTTAAATTCATCCCTGCGGGCGTGACATGTCGGTTTCACCCTCTTACCCCGCAGTCTGGCTCAGGCAAGAAAACAAGCTATATAAGGAAATGTTAGTGTTGAGTTCAGCTTGTGGTTCTAAACTATTAGAAATTAAGGGCCTGGAGGAGGGGAGGCTGTTTATGCCAAAAAGTTTTATTATTATTTTGTGCTCTAAGACGGTACACTTGATAACATGATTTCATATTTAAGCACATAATCCATCCCAAATATTGGTTTCTTGTGCTCACAATGGGTGAAAAAGGAGGCAAAATCAAGTTAATATTTGACTTTGTAGACTTTTTTTACGTCAGCGTTTCTATGAAATAATCCCTGGATGGCAATAATAATCCTTACATGTCTGAAGCTCAAGCCAAATATCACTTACATAAGCCAGACATTGCTTACATAATTTGATACAGATGAAGACAATAGAGTTAAAATGCGCTTAGGTTAAAGTGCTTGGGTCTGAAGTGCCCCCAAGCATGAAATAAAAAAAGAAAAGGATCCAGGTCAAGCCTCCCCTGGGTTTTCCGTTTACTCTTGGGTTTTTAGAGCTGACCACTTCCTTCCTCCCGCTTTAATTCGAACAGCACCGCAGTTTCTTCTTCTTTTTCCAAAGAGACGGCCGGTCAAAACATTTCCATGTGTCTGCATTTGACACACAGCTACCGTGATGCAAACTGTTGTTCCTGCAGGACCTTAGGCTTCACAGACTGCGGTTAGGATGATACGGTGGACATCTTTTATGTATAAACCTGAGAAAATACCAGGTCTGGATTCAACTTGGCAATGCGTCGTAATTGAACGTTACGATTTCATAGGCTGTCAAAGCGAGCTTTGGGCGCTGTGTATGTGTGGCAAGGCATTTGATGTTAAACTGAAGCAAGTACTGGGATCCCCATGAGAAGGAAGAAAAAAAAAAAAAAAACGTGCATGCCAAGCTCAACACAACCTGGATCAAAGACTTTGCATTACGCTAACCCCCGAAACCACATGCGATATTACAGGATTTGACTGGGAAGCAGAAAAGTTTCAGAGATTCTCGTCACACTAGATAGGCCACGGCAAAGAAATTGGATTCAAAGGCATTTAACGCCATGCTGTCTGTTGTTCTGAGGTTCTAAATTCAATTGCTCATTTCTTAATACAGAAGTTTCCTTTGACTACTTACGTCTCAACAGCAATAACAGAATTTTAATTTGAACCTTCAAAAACCAGATGGATGGATTCAACATTTAGTTAATGGTACAGGGATCAAAAATAAATCTTTTTCTGTGTGTGTGTGTGTGTGTGTGTGTGTGTGTGTGTGAATACTTTTTTCCCTTTGATCTATGGTAATCCAAACTTAAATAAAAGCTCAAATCAATTTCCAAATATTTTGAGAGTGTAGGAACCCTGTATTCTTTCCCATGAAAATATATGGAATCACCTGTCCTCCAAAAGGAACAACATTATTTCTTTAGGCCAATTTTCTTCAAATTTCATTACTGTGAGATCATGAAAATGGAACAAATGTTGCAACGTTGGTCACCAATAGAGCCGAGTGAATTAGGTATGAAAACACTCTTTCTTATCATTTTATCTAAATGATGCAAGAAGCCACAGGATCGGCAGCTAGCTGATCCATAGTGGATTTAGGCCAAAATTTTGTTCCCAACACATCTGGAAACTGATAAACCAAACCCCACAGCAATTTCCTGATAATCTGGAAAAGAAATACATATAATACCTCCATTCCAAGCCAATGACAGCATAAGCAAGTGACTATTTTCCCAAAGATTACATCACAAGTGAAATATCTGGCAAGTAGAATCTGGAAAGTGATTGAATTGCTGCAATCATTGTGAAAGAAAGAACATAAAACGTCCAATAGAGGGGAGTGAGGTCGAGTAGCACATTAACAATGTCATAACAATACATCCAAAAACAGAGTGGACAAAGTATCAGATTTGAACATAGAGGCAAGGTTTTGCATCACTTTCACATGACATCAGGCACTGTATTTAAATCTGATTCTGGAAGACAGAACGTGAGTGTGACATGCTAGAACCTCTTTAAACCCACAGGCATTGCAACGTATTGCTTTCCCCCCCAGAGATATTTATGCATTTTCTCCCTCCATACATCACGATCGTCTCCACAACTTTCTTTCGGTCATGTCAGTAGGCGCGCAGTTGAAACCTCGGGGTGGGCAGCTGGCTCTACATCTGACGCATTCAAGGACAAAAGGGAAACTCCAGATTGTCGTGGTGAGGGCAGCCACCCATGGCACCGCTCACTGGGGTTCTGGTTGTTTATGGTCGGCACTAATTGCAGGTCAGCAAACTCACTGAGCTCCAGTAACTCCAGCCGGTACTAAAGTAACTGGGGACTGCGGCACTTTTCTTAAGTAAACAGAGAAACTGTCAAGATGAAAACCAACAAGATGTCTCTTTGAAATCTGCGCTGTAAAGAAATGCTCGACGCAAACATAGCAGCCCACATAAGCACTTAAAAAGTTTTAACTTGCATAAATACTCTTACAAGAAACTGAAATTAACATTTTATCCAGTTCCAACCAAATCCTTACTTCTTTCCTCTTCACAACTATGGCTTTTGTGTTGGTGTATTATAGAAAAAAACTATATAGAAAAAAACATGGTCTCTTTCCTTTGCTTTGTGTTGTTAAGTTGAATCATGTCCATGGTTTTTTTCAGTGTAAAGCAAAGTACATGGTCTAATAATTGATTAAAAGCTACAGTTCAAGTTAGTATGTGTTGGTTCTACCATCTCAATATCTAATCAATGCTGTCTTTTGAAGAACGCTGCTCTCATCAAGATGTGTGACCTCTTTTCCCAGCCAAATTCTTGCTGATGCAATAACAGTAAATTAACATGTGCTGCTCAACTGGCTGAGATGTTATTGCCAGTAACTGCAGTGTGTGCAAAGTCAAAACTTTGTTAAACAGTGAGAGTTTGTAAATGTTGGATGGGTACAGATTGGGGATGCCCAGTTGGAGGTTTTCTTAGTGACGAGTGATTTAACATTTTTCTTTGGTCCTCTTCGGTCCAACTTGTGATGATTATGTGGTTATTTGTGCCAGCCCTATTTAGTCCACTTTAATCTAACTTTTGTTTGTTTGGCTAGAAAGTTCAGTTTGTTTGGGGAAACTCTAATACAGAGCAAAAAACAAACTCTGACCTGCCTAACAACCTAGAACTCACCACGGCAGGTAAATTTTGGCACAATTCGAAGGCCTGAAAGCAGAGGTCGCTCCAAAAGCAAGAAGCAAACTAAAGCGCAGGGCATTCTGGGTAATTGTAAATCCAAGAGTGTCACACCATTGGGAAAAATGGCTTATAGTCTTTTACCAAAAACAAAAGAGAAATCTTACACCTGCTAATCTGACCCTTCTGCATTGTTGTTTAACTTTTGTTAAGGAAATTGCATCCATGTCTTCTTTGGAGGTTTTGGTGTCATTTCCTTCAGAAAGTAAAATGAGATTTATCTGCATTTGTCCAACCATTCTGTAATCCGAGCCATGGCTGACTGACTGATGAATATCTAGATTATGTTTTGCAGTGACTTTATATCCCCAGAACTCAGTATAAAATTGTGAAGTAGAGCAGTTTATATCACACATGAAGAAAATCACTAAAACATTTAGAATAAACAATCAGGGTGTTATTGGTCTTCATTGTTACAAGTTGTATTTTTGCTTAAATGCACAAATGTTTCCAGTGATGTCTACAGAACCTTTCATCATCACGAGTCAATGCAGTTACTGTACTGGAACACCGGCCCAGAGAGACATATGCTGACACGGGGAAGAAATATGCATCCCAACATAAATATGTGCATGAATTAATTCTGTATTTAAATTTTATTTACTCATCAGCAAACATAGCTCACGCTGATCTCCTCCTGCTCAATGCAAGAGCGAAAAAAAACAGAAAAAAAAACAAAACAGGAACATCAGATTTTAACTTTGATCTCATCCCATTTGTGAATTCACGAAGAAGATGAACTGAATAGCAGAGCTTGTTTACCAGCAGTAAGCTTGCTGGCTAGTTTTGAGTGCTGCCCTGTTGCTGTCACTCAACAGTTCTGTGAATCAGAGACCCCGGTCACATTCCCCCGGCTCTTTCATGGCCCAAACTTCGTGGCTGGATGCCAGTGTCTGGCCAGCTCAGCCACTGGCTATCACAGTCATTCACAAAGCAAACAGAAAATCCACAAACCAGTTCTTCTCATCCAAATAAGGATGGGCATGTGTTCACTCCTTTCTCACCATTCTCAGACAGATGCGTCACACTTCCATTGCAGAACTGATACAGCTTTGTCTGCCGGTGCCAGGGTCTGTAACAGTTTTCATACGATCAAGAAACAAAAAAATGGTACCGCCAAAAAAAGCAGGTGGATGGGGGGAGTCACAGAGTTAAGACGGGTTCTGATCTGTGTGTGCGTGTAGAATGACATGAGAGTGAAAGGATGGACGATGAGTTAGGTAATTGGAGATGTGCTCTCGCTCAGCTGGCTGGCTTGAAAACGGGGTGAGTGTGCAGGTTTAATTCGAGCGCCACCGGCAGGATTTATTTCTGGAAAATGGGCTTGCTGTGTCAGAGGAGGTCAGGTTCTGGTTGTTTATTTACAAGCGTTGAGGTGGCAAACGCCGCGAATATTGCGTAATGTCCATACCACCTCGAAATGCTGAGCGTCAAATGGGTTGTCCCAATTTTCCCCCTGGAGTCAGATGGTCTTGGTGAAGCTTAACCAACACAATAATGGATAGGAGATGTTATCATAGTAAGACATAAAAACTGAAATCTCTGTAAATTCAGCTTTGGGGTGGAATGTTATGAGTCATGATGAGCTGGTTGAAAGATTATAAAATATGATGGTTTATTGTGTTTGCAATATTAGAGAACGCAATCATAGGTTTACCACACCCTCCAATCCATTGTGGTAGTAACTTAGCAGACTCATCCATCTCAGACACATGTCTTTTAATTTAGTGAGGCAAAACAATACACTCAAAACGATATATTCAGAAATGTTGGTATGCAAGTTAAAGTAACAATGTTGTTGAAATGTACCAATCACTAGGCCAGAGGTCAGAATCAGCCAAATTGTCTTTAATCTGGGTTCAACAGGTTAAATGTTTAAAAGAATAAAATAAAATAAAAAATTATACTTTCAGTACTGCCACCATTTTCAGTCAATAAATTCATTGACCCATAGCAAATCTTTTGATGGCCTTTTTCGAGTTTAATAATAATCCTATAAGGATCAGACAACTTTGTGCATTAGAAAATGCCTTCAAAGACTCAGGTATTTTTGCAGGTCTGGCAAAGAACATTATCTTTGAATGCTGAGGTAAAAAAAAATAAATCAATAAATCATGGCCTACTTTGAATTTGAAAACATTAACAACATAAAAACTTTAGACAAAGGCAGGAATGTGTTACTAAAAGTGTACTAAAAGTGTTACTAAACTAAAGTGGCAGGAATGTTAGGAGATAGGAGATGTTATCATAGTAAGACATAAAAACTCGAAGCGACCCGGAGCCATACAGAGTCTGTTTTTAGGCTGTTTTTTTTTTTGTTTTTTTTTAGTATTATTCTCTGTGTTGTTTGGCAGGAACTAAAGTTCCTGCCACTTTAGTTTAGTAACACTGTTCTCAATTTCTCAGGGTTGAACTGTCAGACCAAATTGGGCAGAGCAGTTGCCAATGAGGCTGACCAGTGCCAACCTTGTCTCAGATTAAAATGCGAATTCGCCCATTAGAATACTAAGTGTCCTCTCATAACAAGCTAGTTGGGATCAGATGCATATAGCAGCAGCAAAACTTCTTGTATGAAGTAAACCTCATATAAGGTTCACCTTCTTATATGCGTAAGAAGGTAAAACCCCCCCATCCACCTGCTTGTTTTGGCGGCAACATAAAAACTGCTTTAATTGTCTTCTTGGACACCAAAAACCACACGTGTCCTTACTGGATCCCAAAATTAGGTTCCCTATCAAGACATTTTTCAATGTGATGGGTATCTGGAGTTTGTAAGAGAGCACCCGAAACACTAGTCATTAAATGTTAAGTTTAAGAGAGGAATCACGTTCTTCTCTAAGTTTTCTATACAAAAGGACAAAAGCACTAAAGTGTGTTACAGACGAGTTATTATTGAGTCATATCAAAACAGAGTAAAATTGGTGACATTAGTTTTGCTAGTCGTTACACGACATCAGCTGTGCCAAAATGCTGAAGTGTTGAATATTTTAGGAATATACGCTGTATTGCTTTTGGCCAACAATTGTACTGACTGCTGGCCGTCCTTAAGGGACTTGGATTGGTATTGATGACAAAAATGTCCTGCTTGAGTTCCAAACTTGTTTGCAAATACAATTTAATTTTTTTTTTTTTTGTTTGCAAACCAAATTTCTCATTTTCTTCAAAAATGTGAATTTCTGAAAGTATTTCAATTCAGTAGAGTAAAAATGAATTTTATGTTAACAGTCTGTACAGTCAAGATTAATTGAACAACTGTAATCGTTCATAAATACACACCTCTTCTGAAGACTAGCTACTGCTTGTGTGCAATGCTATCCAAGTTCCCAATAGGGATTCAACAATAAAAGATAAAGAATAAATCTATCTTCATAGCTGCTTACATTTTGAGAACAACATTTGCATTGATTTGTGAAATAACTAAACATTTTCAACACTTTTGTCCATCAAGTCTCAGATTGAACCACTAGCAACACACAACTGTACCACTTTGCCTGCAGGCACTGGGCAGCCAATGAAACTGGAAACTTGATTCATCTGCAGATTTCAATCTCTCTAAAGATTGTTAACTCTTTTTTTGGAGCCTATCGTCCTCTGCAGCCCTAGGAAATAAACCGTGTGAGCTCTAAGACTGCAAAACTCTGAAGGACAACATTGCTTTCATTTTTACATTGCACAAGGATAGAAAAGCTGCATCTAGATCCTACCATTTCCTTTCGTCTGCTAATAAAGATCATCACTGGTCTTTCACAAAACATTTGTCCTGACTTAATAGTCTGACAATATCCTGGTCTTACTCCACTACTATTTGTGGGATACTTAGGAATAATACAAAACACCAAGACTGGAAGACAAAGTTCAAGCAGAAGGAATCTTGAAAAGTAACCTCTGTTTCTAAAGTCTATTTAAAGAAAAGTGAGTATATCAAAGACATTCCTGCCCAGGTCCTCATATTTATTGCTGATATAGAAAGATCCTGTTTTTCCGCAACCAAAAGCAAAAGCTGATCCCCACTGACACGGTTCACATCAATCAACAATTAAGTAGACATTAGTGAGCCATAATAGGGCCTTTTACAAGCTGAGAAACAGGTGAGAGGTCTGGAAGACGTCAACAATAAAACGGGCTTACATCACTGCTGGCTCCTGTTTCAAGTTTGCTTTTTGAACTCTACAGGACAAAACATGATGGCAGGGAGAGTTTATCTCATGGTGAGTACTGCAATGTGTTTAAAACCAATCATTAAACTACTGGGTGCAGCAGCTTCAGATTATAACCTACCACTGTGATTTAAACAGTAGCTTATTTTTTTAAAGATATCGACGCAGGAAACACACAACTGAGAGAAAAGACAAAACGGGTCTTATGATTGATTCACCAACCAACATACCAGACTTTCAAGTTTATTACCAAATATTCACATACCAAGGCTCAAGTCTAGCTCAAAATGATTTGATTTGGTCAATATGTCATTGATGCACCTCTAATTATATTCACGGTTAGCTAACTTCTGACAGTCTTTGAGGTGCTGCACCAACAAAGTCAACCAGTTGCAAACTCACTTTAACATTTACTGAGCAATCAGAGCATCACCAGCTCAGTTATTAATTCAAACATGCTGAAACGTTACACTTGACACTGAACACCTAATGTAAAGGCATGTAATTTAAACAAACATTTGGTTAATGTCTGGTTTGAGTAATGTTCTCTGATAATGGCTAAAGGAAATAACAGGCCAAATGTTTCCACCAAGATAATATTGAGTTTACTTAATTATGGTTCCTACGATTTTTAAGGTACCAAAGCTGAACACTTCGGCTACAAGCCTATTACATTGACATTTTCAAGGTCAGGCTGTAGTTAACAGCTTATCAGCAAAGCCAGAGCCTTTAGTTTCCCCAATAATCACTGTTTACACAGTCAACATTCTCTATAAAGGTCAACCAGACCTATTGTAGACATGAATAAATTGGCAGCAGGGAATATAAAGCAGAAACACCATTACACGGATAAATTGATGGAAATGAGATGCTGATCAATATCAACTGATGTCTGATTGGTCAAAAACAAAGTCTTAGGCTTGTTCAAAGAAAGCAATAGCATTCATACAACAATTCATCAATCAATCTCCAGCAGAACAACAACTCAGCACAGAAGCTCTTTTCACAAAACAGCTCTTGCTCAATGCTGGTAAAACAAAAAAACAAAAAAACAAAAAAACAAAAAAGGTGGCCTTTTTTTGCTCACAGCTTCTTCCCTTCCGACGTGCATCAGCTCACCAACAAATGTAAAGGGAATGAAGGTGCTGCATTGGTCGCCTACCACTTCACACCTACATCCCAAATTGACTCCAACTTATCAAAGTCAGGTGAACTTTCACCCTAATGCCACTGATAAAATGTGGCATTAATGCACACGAAAGCTCTTGGAGTGAAAGTTTTGCTTTTATCTGCTGAATGTGAACCTGAACGGTTATGTCAGGTCATGTGCGTACAAGTAAAAAGTCTATCCGATTCCCTAAAAACAAAGCATTTCACGCAAGTCTCGACACGTACCTTCCCGCATGAATTAAGGTCAAGACTGATATTCCTAACAACAACAACAACAAAATAGCTCTGCCTTGATGCTTTCCCTTGATTGCAAGCAGAGCCGAGTTCATTTAAAAGATGGCCTCCAGCCCAAACTGTACTTTATCAAGCAGGCTGACCTTCAAAAGCACCTAAAGTTGTTTGAGGGCTGTTTCGTTGCAAAGCAACAAATATACCAAATCCCTGGTGTAAACAGTGCATGACGTGACAGTCAGCCTCTGGCCTTTGGGAAAAACTGAGATTAAGAGTCAAAATCTCTCAGTCAGTCATGTAAATATGTAATACCTCTCATGTGTATGATTCAACATGAAAACAAATGTTTGGGAGAAAATGTAAAAAATTACACAAGCTGCAACAACCAGCTTGTACAAGGTCGGATCCCCTTAAGCTAATACTTTGTTGAAACACTTTTTAGTTCAATTCCAGCATTTAGTCTGTCAACACCCAAAAACAGTTTTAAACCAGATGGATTTGACTAGGCTGTTCCAAAACTTACATTTTTCTGGTATTAAATAATGAATGTGGCTGTATCCTTTAAATCTAGAGTTTATGACTTTAGCCACCTACACTTTATCTTTACCTACTTGATCCAGCCCTCAAACAACTTTTCTTCCGTCTGAAGAAAAGTAACCCCATATTATGGTGCTACCACCAATCTGTTCTTTCGGTGTAGTGCTTTTATATTTTAAAACTTCAACACAAACTTCAACACTTTAGGTGCTACACTGTAAAAAAATGAGCCTATGATCAAACAAATTTTAACTAATACATTAAGTAAAATATAATTACTTTCTTAACTTTGTGGCAGTTGTTCATTTAAATCTGAATTAAAACTGTCTAATCCAGTTTTAAGGTCAAGACCGATATTCCTAAACCACAAAAACTACTGGTTCTAGTTCAAGAAAACAAAATTTTGTTTTATTTTACTTCAATTTATGTTGATACATTTATCCAGGTTTTAAGTAAAAATCTCTTCCTGTGAAAGTGCTCCTTTGTTGCTTTTGGAGGACATCCAGTCCCATAACATTGAATTAAATTAAATTAATTTTTATGATTAAGTTATATAAAGAATATTACTTACTGCCCCTCAACTTAATTTCTTGTTTAAATTATGATTAACCAATTTAAATTTTCTATTTGAATATATTTAAATTAAATTCCCAAATGTAACTTGTCTAAATTACTTACATTTACCTCAACTCCACACACTGTGATTTGGTTGGAATGTGTTGCCTTAATTTTATTGAGTAGATTTGGGGTATTCTTTTTTACAGTGTTGGGCACTGTGTTGGTTAAACAAAGAGTAAATAAAAGAAACTTAGATCGTCTCTAAATACACTCATGTTACCAATGGAATATGCAACAAAATAACTATGATCACTGAAATTATGTAATATCTTTCAAATGTTGTTATTAAAAATAACTAAATGTGGCTCCCAGTATTGCAGTAATGAATTATAGGAATGTTGAGAATAAACATGGACTTGATTTAAAGAAAAGAAACACCACTGTCGCCAACATGTTTAGTCTGCATGGTAATGCGAATGTCAGACTGAGGCTTGGTATCTGATATTTCACAGAAAATTTGTCTGGGATGCCGGTGTGAGAGAGGGATCACTTTTCTACTGAAGAGTGTGCAGTGCAGCTCGTGCTCTGAAATCTAATATCAGCCACTGCTTTATTATACTTCTTGCATTAAAGCAGAATGTCAAATGGAAAAGATAAACAGGCTGCTATTACTAATGTAATGCAAGCAGATAATGGCCCAACAAATAATTGATATACAGAATTATTTGATCTTTTTTATGCATTTTCCAAATCACAGCCCAATGATTGTTGCTTTGAAACATTGGGTGGTGAGAAAATTATTCACTCAGAAAAAAGACGGCAAAATCTGCACATCTAGGACAACAAACTGTTTGCAGAAATATGAAACTTGTGCAGTGAATGCATATTTATGCTCTCGGGCTTTCTAAATATTAGATATCTTGATATGAAAAATGCTAGAAAAATTAATTATTTAAAGATACTAATTTGCATCAAAATCGATAATATATAAATCCATTAATATTTGCCTAACTTGTTGCATTTCCTCCAGCCAATCTTCCAGAAGGAAAGAAATGCTGAAGGATGCCACATGCTAGCTGTGCTGATGCTACATGCTAACATAATATCTGAGAACAACTTAAAAGGGTCAGAAAAGTATTTGCAACAGTGACAATGTTTTCTTTTTTTTCCCTCTTGCTTTGCACAACAATCCCACCCTAAAAGTGGTAGGATTGTTGTGCAAAGAGTAAATAACAGGCAAATAAATAAAAAAAAAACTTCCTTTCCATGAGACATTTTGTCTAAAGGAGTAATTTATTTTGGGGACCATGTTTCAACATGGAAAAGTGACAAACTAAAGTTCTCTGGGGTTATTGTTTTTGCTAGTAAAAACTATTTCAATAAACAAAACTAAATAAAGGAAAATCTAACTGAATTTCACACCATATGAGAAAACCTCTGCAGCCGGTCACACATCGAATTAATCCACTATTACACAAAAAGACCCTGAGCTTCATGGTGAGATCCAATTAAATGGACTCTGAAACTGAAATGAATTAAGAAAATAAACAAGAACAACAGAGAATTCGGTGCTCTCGTGCCACTTCCGATAAATAATGCAGTTTGTACATGCTGTGCAGCTCGTTAGCTCAAGATACAGTAATTAGAGAATTAGAAAAAAATGTTTTGTGCATTCGTATTACAGCAGTCAAAGAAGAGAGCGCTTTTTTGAAAAAATGTTATTCATAAGTGACTGATTAGCATGCTCTTAACCGAAATAAATCACAAAAGATGTTGAATCAGTCCATTCAAATTAGACTCTTGGGTGCAACATTTAGTTGTCATATTATCAGTGTTTTTGTCAAGTAATTAAAAATTAAAAGGGTTGCAATTTGTTTTGCTGAAAACTGGCAAAAAATGTCTTCACGTCTTGAAGGACCAAATGTTGAACATTTTGATGTTCTTCTACTCCATCTCAGTCAACATCAGTGCCACAAGGAAACCTAAACCTTAAGTGATAGGCATTGGACTGCCCAACTGAATGCACGGTTTCTGCAGGTTTTACCAACTGAAATTTAAGATCTTTGCTTTTTTTTCTAGACCAAAAAAAACAAAAAAAAAACCCTTTTTAGACATTTCTTGTATATTTCTCCAAAGAAATGTATAAACTTCATCCAGCCAGCTGGCAATATATTTGCACTTGCCCACTTACTTAAGTTAGCTAGCTTTTTTTTGCATTTGTCGAGGTTAACTAACACAGCTAGCTTGGCAAGTGTATGTTAGCAATGAGTTCCAAAATGTCCACAAGTGACTCAAACGTTTGCTTGATAGAAAAGTCTGGCGAGAAAAAGATTACATACAATATATGATTAAGTAGACCTACCAAGACTAAATTTAAGACCTGTAATTAACATATTTAAGGCCAAAATACTTTTTGCTATTCTTTTTAGATATTTTAAGGCCTTAATTTTAGTTCCTTGAATTTAAGACTTTTCTAGGATCTGCGGACAACCTGGAAAGGTGAATTACAAATTCAGGAAATACAAAATGTCCTGAAATGTTCTGTTTCGGGGTGCAGACAGGCAATTGCTTCCTGTCAAATTTCATGGTAAAAAATAAAAAATGAAGCAATGCACCTAAAAAAAAAAAGGCCATAACTGCTCTGTTTACAACAAACACCCAGATAACCACAAAACACAATCTTCCTGTTGCTCACCACAAGAATGAAAGGTATGTTCCCCAGTCAAGAGATGTAGGAAACCCTCCAACAAATATTTGGTCCACAAGGCTCCCGGGACGAGCATTCAGAGGACAATTACCAGGAGGCAAACCCGGATTCTCTGCAAACCCCACTAAAGCCTTTTTCCGAGCGCAGGTAATGCTGACAGAGACCTAACAGCTCCTGTCTCCGTCCATTTGCCAGTAAGTAAAAACAAGAGCTGAACACTACAGGCCGACACGAACAAACAAAAGGAGAGCTCGTTTATCAGGAGCACACAGGGTGCTTTGAATGAGCCGAGGCTCAGGGTGCTGATGTACTTAAACTTTTGCTGACCTGTACTTGTGACACTTAGGACTAATGAATATTTTACTTTAGCCAGAATACTTAAAAAAAAAAAAAAAAAACAAGCCACAGAAGGTGCAACCTCACATTTATCAGAGAGAAAAACAGGCTGGCTCCATCAAAAGTTTTGCGATTTCATTTGAATGTTAATTTATACAGCTTTAAATTTGCTAACATTAACTTGAAAAGCATTCATCCTCCATATTCTTTTTTTTAGGTAAAATAGAATAATGAAATGGTGTAGCATGCTTTATTACTTTGGTCTTGGTTTCTATTTAATATGAATCTGAAAATGTATAGTTCAGAAATTGGAAATTTTCTTTAATCGAATGATTGGTGATTGGCAGATCCAGACTAAAAAAATATGGCACCATTTTCAGCACATGAATGCAGAAACTACCAGGATGTACCTTGAAGCAGTTTTTGAGCTTATTCAAAGTCATATTTAGAGACATATGAACAGGCTCTGTGTCGTCGCCCATCATCGACATGATTTCTTGACATCATTCCACACTGAAGTGTATAAAAACACAGTGGACACTTTGACGTGAGTCAGGGGTAGTTTCTCTTTTCTCATTAGATGTGTTCCTATCAACCTGTGACGGATGCCCAGGTTGAAAGGGCATCCATCACACACCATCAGTGGCAGAGTATTTAAAACTTTGAGCATCTTTTCTTGTAATCATGTGTTCTCCACCTTGTTCTTGCTGTTGTAGGATTGATTATGTCTGAAACGTCTTGGAAAACAAATATTACTGAAGAACATCTTGCTTCCATTTTTTGAGCCTTTTTTTTTTTTTTAGAACTGATCTGGAGTTCAACTAAATTTCTTTAGTTCCTATGTTTCAATTGTCACAAAGCTAGAGGGTGATGATTTCCCACACAAAGTGAAACAGGATTATTTCCATGATTGGTGAAATATTACATCAGTTAAAGACGGAGGAGAAATGAGGATGAATGTGGTGAAAACTCTGTACGTTAGCTCCTTCCACTATTCTAACAAAAAGTCCACAGAGAAAAATCCTATGACTTCAGGTTTAAAGAATAACAGGAAGTTTGGTTTTCTATGACAAGACAGTCTTTTCATCCGTGAACATATTCTCATCCCACGATGGGATTTCAACAACTAAAAAGCACTGAAAATACCTGATCAATATGGAATTGAATTATATATTTAACTCTATTCTCCATCTATTCATCATCCATTCGTCAATGAGTTGACGAAGAAGCAAAACATGCCAGTAGTCAATGTCGAGACATGCTTGCAATCTTTTATAATATGTGATTATATTGTCCCATTCAAGATGTTAAAGTCGATAGTTCCCAACATTTCAATCAGTGTTTGCTCTGTGAGAGACATTTTGGCTTGCAGGTTAGAAAACTGATATGGAAGTCACAGTCGAAGTCACAGTCAAGCATCGTGGGTTGTAAGTAGTTAGGCACGTGACAAAATAAGTGTTTTCTGTCAAGACTATTGTGTGCAAATTCATGATGGTTATCGGCCTTATCTTCATTTCATCAGCATGCATTTCAAAATACACAGAGTGGCAGTAGTCGTATCTGTTCAGTTCAGTTCCTTTATAGTCCTCAAAGGGGGAAATCTGTTTTGCAGCCAGGCATTTTCAAACATACAGAACAACATAAAAGTGGATTGACAATGTTAAAAAACGGACAAAGCATACAAGCACAAATTCAGAAATGTATAAAAAGTGAATTATAACTCACAGATTTAGGGATCTGATTGCTGTGGGTACAAAAAAGTTTTACTGTTGCTATTATTATAGGTTTGAAGGGCGTCCCACCCTTTGCAGGTCTTTAGCCACAATGCTAATGAAATGGGAATAACAATCCTGTCTACTTCTGAAAATCAGCTATTGCCATGATGATAATTATGCGTCATTGGAAGATTGGAGGATTAATACCTGAACACCAATTGCAAAGTCTTAAAAAATGCAAACATTTTAAAAAGACTTAAATAAATAAGCACTGCTTAGCCTGGTGGCCCGCCAGGCTTATTATACACTGGGGGAAACCCTGCGACATATCAAATCTCAATCCCCATTGCGATATCAATATTGCAATTGGAAAGGAGTGTTTATGTATAAAGTTTCAGATAATCACAAAACACATAGCCATGACATTTCCTTCCAGCTTGACATACTCTCAACCTCCTTCACATTATGTTTTTCTTTAGCAGCTAAGCTTTTGCAGCTAAATCTCAACGTTTTACCATCGACATGCAGCAGAAAAATTGAGGTAAAGTAGTTGCAGCTAAATATTTTTTTCCTACTTTCATGCAGTCTAAAATATTAATATTAATCCCATTGAAACCACTATCTCTTCATCCCAAATCTTGATAAAGTGGTTTGTCCTTAAAGGAAAATATTTTTAAAAGATATAAATAAACAAGATTACCCAATGTTAGATTCGGCAGGTTTAGACTCCAAAGGTTTTGCTGTGATAAATTAAAGAAATAGCATCAAATCTGCGGTATAAATGGAAAATAATGAGAGTTTGACGGCATGAAACAAGCAGAGACCTGGCAGATGTCAGTCCTGATGGCTCCCTGTCTGTCAGGTCAGTGAAAGAGCAGCGCTGCTGACAGCCGCCATGTACCACTCCCCGTTAAAGACCCCCGGCTCGGGCAAAACTAACTCCAGCCCGGCCCATTTAGTAAACAGAGACCAGTCAAGAGTTTGGTGCTAGCTCTTTACCTTGCCCGGTGTACTCGAACCGAGCCCCCTCAGTGTTTTACTGACTGAACCTCCTGACAGCAGCAGCGGCAGCAGCAGCTAAACGTCGCAGTCGGGTCAAAACTCGACTGTTTGAAAACTTCTCGCATCCCTGGAGGTTGGAAACCCCGCAGAGCGGTGAACGTTCAGCCCGCGGAGCCGCTCCGAAACACACGGCTCACCCTCAGCCGCGTCCGGACCGCGGCTGAGGGTGAGCCGTGAGGAAACGAACAAACACAACAAAACTGGCCAGACTTTTTGCGACTGAGACACTTACAATGAGGGAGAGAAGGAAGCCCGGGCTAACTTTTTCCCTTACCTCGCCTCGCGCCTCCTCGTCGCCGCCAGCTCCCACTACTCGGTCATGATCAAATCCGGGTCCTGACGAGCCTTTCTCTCGATTGAACTGAACTGACGTCCCCGCAGAAAAACGCCCCTTAACAAAAAAACCCGGGAGTGAGTTGCTGAACTCCCAAACCGGAGCCTGTGGCTTCGCTCTGCGTGGCTCCTGCAACAGCCGCAGCAGTTTCTGTTTGTTTTTTTTTGTTTTTTTCCCCTCTTCCACTGAGGTGATGCGGGAGCGCGCGCAGCGGAGAGATTGGGCCCGGCCAGAAGGAGGCGTGCACGCGCAGTTTCAAAGCGACGCCGAACCGAACTGGCTTCAAACTCCAAACTGTGTTGAGACGAGACGAGCCTCGCACTGTGCGCAGCGTGAGCATTGCTTTTGCTTTCACTCAGTCATTTTTTCTTTTTTTAAACAAACGTTTGGCCTGTTTATTTTTGTGATGGTCAACAATGCCATTCTTCCAGGGGCTCCAGCTGGGTGTGCTGGGATAACAGGACACATAAAAGCTGAATTCACCCTTCCCTGGAAAAACTACACGACATTGGTGATCCACTTAAAGACCTCCACAAACTGTTAAAATATAAATGAATTCTGAAAGTTAGAAGAAATTCCTGAATGTCTTCTCAGTCCCTCCAAGTGTTTGCAATAAAAATTTGCGCTCGTTTATGATGGTGAACGTTCTTGTGCAGATCATGGACTATATATAATCTGTCATCGCTGAAGACCGATGCAGCTGTTTGCAAGTAAAAAAAAGCTTCTGGCAATTTTTGAGAAACACCTGCATTGAACTCCCAGTTGTTTGGTGCAATTCGCTGATTTTGTGTGAATTTCCAGGATGATTCTCAAGGAACTGGAGGAAAATGATTGATGTGATTGGGCAGTGAACACTGATTTTAAAGCTACACCGATTTGATGGATAACATAATATTTAAGCACTCGCAGAGTTGGGTCTAGAATCTAAAGGGACACATTAAAAGCTATGGCGGGCCAGACTTGAGTTTGACACGTGTGTCCTAAAATATTATTTGTGAGGAAATCCATCCATCCATCCATCCATCCATCCATTTTCCGTCACCCTTCTCCCTAACGGGGTCGGGAGTTGCTGGTGCCTATCTCCAGCTGCGTTCCGGGCGAGAGGCGGGGTACACCCTGGACAGGTTGCCAGTCTGTCGCAGGGCTATTTGTGAGGAAATGCCAAATGAATAAATACCAAAAAAAAACTATTAACACAGCTAAACATTTTTAAAAGTGTGTCCGATTCACTACCAAAACGATGGGTGTGAAGTAAGAAAAAATGAAAGTGAATGAAAAAGATCTTTTTCTCTAATATTTTATAATTTAACATATTTACTTATTCTGAACAGGGTGTGCGTCGCATTATATCTGCAAAAAAACATTTTAAATGATTTAGAAATATAGAATTTTACAACACAAAGAACCTCCCATCTTAACATTTGTCCCCCTGAGAGCTACTGTGTTTATTATGTATAAAAGAAACTATTAGGGACCTAAGGTCATACCCTGGGGGACCCCAGGGTGAACATATACAGTTCAAGCATTAGTAGCTTAAACCTTAAGTCAATCTGACTCAGCTTGTTTAGAATTAGAGCAACGACAGTCAGCGATGCCCCCGGACCAGGAAGTATTGCAGTTGCTTTTCCGTTTTGGGATATCGCTCTGTAACTCGTTGTGGCATTTACACCCCCCCCCCCCCTTCGTCCATTTCCTACGGTTGCGTTTGTTCGCCGGAAGTTACGGAGGCTCACTTCAAAGCAGAAACTTCATGTCAGTCAGTCTAATTTATTCAAATCCTTGTTTGTTTGGCGGAGGAAACACAGCGGATCAGCAGGGAGTAAACATATGCACGGCACAAAGCCGCAGCGAGAGTGTGTCTGCGACGCTTATTAAAAAGCGGCGAGTGCAGCCCTACTGACATAATGCATTCGGTGGAGGGATGAATGACCGCTGGAAAAAGGAAATCACTTCCTTCAGCTGGCCCCGGGGCTCTGTGGGAAAATGCCGTGCTCTGAATTCATCAGAAATAAAAGCTATTGTTTCCATTAATTTTAGCTTTTGCGGATTACAAGTAGATCAAAGCACCACCCTTTAAAATGTGATGGTTTTTCAAAACAGTTGACAGCAGCTCGTGGTGAGGTCTGCGACCTTTGCCGATGGAGATTTTCCCCAAAGAGCGAGAGTCTGTGGTGTGGGACGACTCCTCAAGACGGGATCCTGTGTGAGAGGAACCTGAAGGCTTCACAACCTGAGATGAGGAGAACGACGACGACAACGGGGAGGAGGAGGAGGAGCTGAGCCAGACGTCGACATGTGGGAATGAGTCAAGCTTTTTTTTTTCTTTTTCCCCTACATTCCTGGCATTGTTATCCCCCCTCCTCGCTGCCGAGCACCGAAGCCAAGGATTTTCCGAGAGTGGAGGAGTGAAAATAATGAAGCAAGATGACTGTTGTTTCCTTTTATTCGCCAGGCAAAGATCATTTCAGCTGAAAACATACAAACAGATGGCCGTGCTTAAATTAAAACCACCTTGCAAAAGGGTTCTTACCCCTTAAACCTGCTTGTATTTTGACATGTTACAGCCATGTAAAATCTGGGTTATACAGACTTTTTTTATTGTAGACCTACACAACAGAGCGTGTAATTGTTAAGTGGACCGGAAGTGATACTAAAAATCCACATTGCTAGTTCTAGACTTAAAATCAACACTAAAAAACCCAATTTTTTTTAGTAGCCTTGATTAATAAACTGGAACACTAATCAAGATGTTTGATGTGTATTTGCTCAATGATTTAGGTTACGTTTGACGGCCAGCTGCTTGTTTCATAATTGGTCACGGTTATGTTTTTGTGACCTAAAAGCACTTTGAACTGCCCTGTTGCTGTACAAATAAACTTGATTGGACTAGACCCCGACAAAAAAAGACTAAACAAAACGGTGCGATCAGCTGCTCTCCAGAAGCTTGAGTCCAACCCCTGGTGGCGGCGGCAGCGTCATGCAACAGGATGCTTGGTCAAGGCGAGACAGCTGGCTGGTCAGAGTCAATGGGAATGTTTGAGGCTGCTAAAAACCTTTGCAAAAAAACAACATTGTAGACATATCAAAAATGAAAAAGGCAGCTGTCATTACACAAAGTGTTGACTTAGGGGGTGAGGGCACTAAATGTAAACACGTGCTTTGTTTCTGTTTTCACCATTACGTGCTAATTTGTGCCGGTCAATCATATAAAATCCCAACGAAACACGTTGTAATGTGAGAAACTGCTGCAAAAAGTTGCTTGTACTTTCACCCAGACCAAACCCAGTGCAAATTTGAAACGCTCATTCGCGTCCGTTATCCGTTGCGAATGGTAAAGGATTCCCTCAAATGTGCGCAGTGGATTAGACCCCGGACTCCCTGAGAAAAGGCGGCTCGGTTAGACCACAGCGGGCCGTGACACTGCGGGAAGAGAAACCATTCAGGACACTGATACCTCCGCCTGCCTGTTCAGCACATGACGCACTGACTCATCCTCTCTCCTCTGAGTCACTCCCTCTTTCCCTCCCTCCCTCCACTGGTCCAGGATCTGTGTGGCTCTCTGCTGGAGCTGGCTCCTCTGTCCTCACGTCAACCCCGCTGCGCTCCACGGGCCAGGACCGGGCGGCCAACAACCCGGACGAGCCCCCGGTGGAGGAGCTGCAGAAGGTGTTTGTGTTCCTCTGAGTATCTTCTTTGTTCAGACAAAAGACTGAAGGGGATGGTGTTTATTTCAGAGGCCAGAAAAAAAAAAAAAAAAAAAAACGGAGGGAGAGAGGGGGCAGCGCATCACCGTAAAGGATGCGCAATTATGGACTTCACAACAATGAGGCGACACAAAGAGAAATAAATTTGAAAAAAGTTATATTAGAGAAGTTCTCTTGTATTGTAAATGTTGAAGAAATATATGGTCAAAGATGACAGAGTTTCTGAGATATTAAGAAAGTGATGCCAAGTGCTGAGTTGTTTTGTTTTTCTTGTTATGCATGCTGTTCATTTGTTTTCTATTCTTTTATTATTTTTAGTTGTTTACTTTAGGGATTAGGTTGTGGAATGTAAATCACTATCATTTAGTTTTTTTTCCCATCATATCAAAAAAAGAAATCTGCAAATGTAACGTTAAGAAAACCACTCTCCATTTTTGTTCTCCAAATCCAAATGGTTTTTCATGCTGCAGTCAGCATGAAATGAACCGCCTGGCAGTAAATACAAAAAAGCATTTATGATTTTCCACACATAATATAGATTTTCTCTTCTTCTTCTTCGAGTCGTCTCATTAGCTTAGGTCAGAGGTTAACGATCTCGAGGACTAGAGCAGGCCGCTTTTGCCTTGATCCTTCGGAAATAATGTGAAGTTATGTGACCTATTTTGTTTACGTCTCATTTCCGTCCGTGAGGTCTTCTGTCCCCCCCCGCAACCCCCTGACACGCAGCACTCCGAGCCGCGAACCATATGGCCTGCGTTAAAAACCGACGCAGTGACAAGGCGGAAAAGCTGTTTCTCTTCTCCAGCTGCTCACTAAAAACACATTTTCCTCGTCGTCACCTGGAAAAGAGAGGATAACTAACCCACGAAGCAGAAGCCCTGGAACATCAGCATTCATTATGGGTTGTTTTTTTTTCCAATGGTTGTTTTCACAGCTTTTGGACAACATCAAAGCAACAACAAATAATGATAATAATAATGATAATAAAAGCGCTCCAGTTAAGCTCATTATACAAACGAGCTCTGAGACCCTCTGCACACAGCGAGCGGCGCGCACGTCTGCATGGCGACGCCATAAACCAAAAGGTAAACAACTTTAACGGGCCGAGGTAGAGGCCCAGGGGGACGCTTTTCACTTCCCAAATTGTTCATCCAGCATGCACTTTGATTTTGGTTTTTGTTTTTTGTTTTTTTTTCAGCCATTTGCTCCAGGGACGACATTAAGCAGGCATGAACTTTGCAAAAAGATCTTCCTCGGCTCTAAGATTGGCAGTGGTTGGATTGGGCTGCATATCTCATCAGGGATCTCATAAAAGGAGCTGGATGACATTCCCAGGAAGAGGAACTTCACTTTTGAGCAAGCGATAAAATATGGATGAAGTCGGGTGTTTATGTTCTCGGGACGAACTTCATTTGCTTTGGTGGCCGTTGGATGTTTTTTCCCTCCCCCCCTCTCTTTTCTTCTGGGAGACCCCAGGTTGGCGCTTTCATGTCTCGGTTAAGAAACATTTGAAATCGGCTGGCTCTCATTGCTGACGTTTGCCTCTCCTCCAGCCTCAGTCAGACACACTCCAGCTTCAGCAGGTCACAGTAACTCATTCTTGTTGTTGCATAAGGTTTTATAACCATATTTTGGCGTGGCTTAAATGGATACATTTGGTCACAAAAACAAAAATCTGTTATTATCTTATCTGGTTTATCTTACTGGAGATTTTTTGATTTTTTTTGCCCATTTTTCTTCTAAAACAGCTCAAGTCAAGTCAGATTGGATGGAGAGTGTCTGTGAGATTAAATTTTGCTACGATATCTCTAATTAGTTTAGGTCTGGACTTTGACTGGACCACTTTAAACAGATGAGTATGCTTTGGTCTCATCATTCCACTGTTGGATAATAATGTAATTTAATACTTATTTTGGAGCAAACTGTTATTTGCAACAAAAATAGACATCAACAGTGTATTTGTCTCTATTTTAAGTAAAGACTCATTAATAAATGGGTATTTCACAAAACATGTATGCTATTAGATTAATGAGCTATTAAACTTAACAAGTTGTTAGTCTGTAGTTTATTTTGGGCAGGCATTTATTGTTTATTATATTGTTTATTTTCATGGTAAGCAGTGTGATTTATTCTTGTGTCAATAGAAAAAAATATTGTTAAATTCAATTGAAGTTTAGAGTTGCACATCAAATGTCTTTATCCGATCGACATCATTAAGAAGCGTTTCGCTGCAAAAATAAAAATCTCACCAAGTATTTTTTGACATAGTTTTCAGGGCAAATATCTTAGTGCACATGAAATAAGATAAAAGTACAACATTCTGTAACGTTGATGAAAAAGTCCTAGCTCCACTGGCAGATTGCTGCACGTATAACCCGGCGAAAATGTCTCGCCGTTGGTGAAACAATCTACCAATTTGTTAGCTTCGTCCTATTTCAAGTGCGCAAAGATATTTGCACTGGAGAGACCAAAACAACTGGTGACATTTTGTGGTGTTTTTGCAGTGACTGTTTTTCCCAAAAGCATAGTTTGTTCTCATGGGGCTGCGATGGCCGCGTCAGCCACACAGTCTACCTAGAAGCGAAGCAATAAGTGGCTCTTACTGTCACTTTTCTCGCCGTCACAAAAGCACCGCAAAGTAATAGTGCGGTAAAACTTTAGGTCAATGTCGCCCAGCCCTTCCTGCAAAGTGAAGGAATCGGGAAAAGCTTGCGTCGTGTGAATACTTTTGAGAGTGTTTCACGCTCGTATTGTACTTTACTGGCTAATTAGGTCAGCCAACCAACATCTGTGATGCATTAACATGACAACTGCGTTCTGCACTGAGCAACACACACCTCGCATGTTAAGGACAGACCGATCCTGGGAAGCGCCGGTCGACGACTTCAAATGTCGTTTGTGTTGTGGCAACGATTGCTTCTCTGTCTATGAATAAGAAGCCTTTAAATGCAGAGATCATAGTGTTTCTCTAGGGCTTGTAAATAGACGAATGCACAAATGCTGGGAATGCACATAAACATGCAGCTGAGCTGTTACTTTATGTGTTGACTACACACTACACCGGTAGACGAGATGACACCAAAAGTCTTAAGTGATGTATTTAAAGTCAGATGTCAAAATCGTCTCCGGCACAGAGATTAGAAACGTGCCACTTTCTCGTCCGCGCACACGGATCAGGGTGCCATCCATCGGCATGAGCAGAAAGCGCCTCTGCTGGAAATTAAACTTGTATCGGTGAACGGCAATGCATTATTTAAAGCAAATCTGTTCATTCGCATTAAAATTTATAGGCTTTAAATTGGGGATATTTACTTCAATTTTTAAAGCCAAAGCGTTTAGCAGATCCAACTGCGGCGTCTCCGCAGAGCTGCTTAACTGGCTGAATAAACTGCAAGTAAATAAGATTAGCTGCAAGCCGAGCAGGTCGGCAAATTAGCGGCGATTAGCCGCCGATGATTCACGGATATAGTGCAAAGACTTTAAACCCCTGGAAACACGAGAAGTTCTTAAACCCTCTTAAATCGATTGGGCTTCCCCCCCCCCCATTTGTAGAAAACTCAAACTTTGAGGCAAATTCTAAGTCTCGGTATTAGTGACGTTCATTAGGTTTGAATTAAAGTATCTTTTGGTTTGAGCTTTTTCATTCCTCGTTTCCTCAGTCAAAAACCGTGCGCCATGGAGTTTGCAGAACTACAAATCACAAGAAGAAGAAGAAAAAAATGAACACAGCCAGGAAACGAAAAGTACAGCACAAGCAAATGAAGACGACGTATAACCGCATAATCAAAATATGCATCATAATTGAAAATATGGGCATATTTAAGACTTTTTGTACCTAAAGTAAACTTTTGATCCAGAGTTCTCTTGCTAAAAATGTATTTTTATTATTTTAGGATAAAGAGCAAGAATGTTTTGACCATTTCTTGTATTGTGCTAATTATTATTATTATTATTTTTTTTTTTTTTAAAAAGCAAATACATACATGTAAATGTTTACTTTTGTAGTTCGCAGGTTGTCACAAAACGGAAAATTGAGTGATGAAAACATTTTTATTGAAAATACAAACACTCTTCACAATTGGAAAAAACAAACAATGGCACGAGTTTTTCTTTTTTTTCTTCTCATTCTTCTTCTTTGACTGATTATATGAGAGTAACAGACACGTCAGGGACATTTCTGGGTAATGGCTTAACACAAACACGGCATGTATGATGGTGACGGTCAGCAGCCGCTGGACATGAACGGACAGGATGGAAACAAAGAAAATCACTACCGCCCTACCAATCAGGTGTGAACCGTTGGGGGACAAAATAAATTAATATGAGACGCTACCACACAGCCACCAATGCGATCGCAGCAGAGTCCGGACGTTTCGTGACTCGGCTGGGAGACAACGCGTTGATGAGACGAGTCCCCGTCCGTCCAATCAGCTGAACTCCATCCGATTATCTGCACCAAACATCGGCAGAAGGAAAGAGGGGTTGGAATTCAGAGCGAACAAAAATCCGGGTTTGGTTGTTTTGTCAGTCGGGTCGAGAAAAATATCCAAAAAAAAAAGTCCACTCCCCAAAAATAGTCAGCGAACACAAGCAGACGTATCATCAAAGACGTTCCTACCTGTCCAGGCGGCTGACAACGTCTCTCACTGTGTTGATGAGGCTCTCGTGGTCCTGGGGGCTGCTGATGATGACGGTGTGGAGCTTCTTCATGTAAGAGTCGATGGTGTCGAGGGTCGGGGTTTCTCCGCTGCCTACGGACAGGAAGCACGCGTCCTCAGTGTTCAGATTTGCATCGCGGCCCTTTTCGTACCTACTGAACGTCTTCACAACCGCTCTGACGTTTTTGGATGCTTTGTTGAGATTCTCTACGACAAAACAAGGGTGCGTAAAGGTTCGTTGCACAGTGGGAGGGAGACGATTTGTGGCCTTTTAAAATTGTATTTTTTCTTTTTTTTGACAAATAAAAATCTGAACCGTGTGTGTTAGTTTAGTTTAGTTTTTTTGTTAGTTCAATGACGAGTGGAAATGGATTCCGTTTGTCGCAGCTGTGTGACGGAAACGGAGTCATTTTGTTCTCAGCCCCTTCTTGCGACTTTTCGTCCCCCTAAAAACGCGAAACTATTGGGCCGATTGGTGAGAATTTTTGAGCCGAGTTGTTTCAGCAAACAACTCAACTTCCAGAAACCAATTAGTCAGCAGGATCAATAGTTTTTTTTTAAAGCGATTGATCGAGGAACTCCATACTTTTGGACCAAAACACTAAACTCCCAACGTCCAACGAAGCGGGCTAACGTCCCAAAGACGCTTTCTGTTTTTTTTTTTGTTTGTTTGTTTTTTTTTTTTACTTACAACAACATGGAAAACGAAATGAGACGCCGCAGCGCATCATCAATCACTATTTCCTCGCGCTCCGAACTCACAACAGTCGTCTCACTCTGCTGTGATCACTGTGTTTGCTGTGTCGTAAACTGCACATTTGACAAAACAGCGTGATGTATGACAACCTGAAATAATCTGCCAGAGGAACAAGACATTTTTCCCGTGTTATAAATTAAAGTGCCTCGTTCTAATGACAGATTATTTCTCTTACTCTTTCATCAATATTAAGGAGTTACTGACTTAAAACAAGCTCCAATGTCTTGGTGAAAACGTTCCAGTTTTGCCTTATTTCAAGTGTGCTAAGATATGTAAAGCAGAAACTAGACAAAAAAATATTTAAGAAATTTGTGTTTTCGCAGTGGAGGGACAGATCAACTCAACAAAAACCAAACATTTAATTTTCATTCCATTTCATATTTTGTGTTGGTCTGTAACAAGGCGAAATGTGAAAATGCTCGGCAAGACAAACAAGACAATAACTTACCACTGCAGGTATTTATTACCTCCGGGCCGCGTGACTGCGATGGCATTTCTCAAGACAATTTGCTTAAAACCGTTTCGCTGATCCTAAACGCTGCAAGCCGAGTAGCAGTCGGGCACAAACATGCAGAGAATATAAAGTCCTCTTCATCTCATAGAAAGCCCTTAATGAGCTAAACGGCGTTATCGTTCCCCATAACCTCATAAGCAGAGATCGTCCTCGGAGCGCGGACTCACTCACGCTTCCCCGGAATTTCTTCTTCCGAGTCGAGAAGAGGCTTTACTTTTCAATCCAGTTTTGACTCTCTGGAAAAGATTCTCCAGCTTTCTGCCTTGTCTTGAACTACGAGTGGAGTTCCTGCTTGATGTTTTGTGCTCTTTATTCCTGAGGTTTTATCTCCTTAAAGCCGTCACACTCGCTTCATAATTGCTTTAAGTTGTGCTTTTGATACGTCAAAGCACTCGATGTTTCCATTCTGCGTTTAAAGAAAAACGTGCTGAAAAGATGCTTGTGTGATTTGTGAATGGAGGAGGATTAAAGCCACCGAAGAAAAACAAAGGACACCGACGACACTCCAAGAACTCTGAGGGGGGAAAAAAAGAGGATAATTCTCCTTACAGTGGCCCTCGTCCTCTTCCGTATTTACAGAACCGCCGACGATAAAATCTTATGAAAGCAAAAGCGTCCCTTACTTTTACAGGAAGATTTTCCAATAAAGTTTAAGAGATGCTGAGAACTCGTGGCTGAGTCGTAACCCCGGAAACAAACTGCTGTAATTTAATTTGATTTCAGTCTAACTCCAACCCCCCCCCTCCAAAAAAAAAAATAAATAAAAATAAAAATCAAAGTGGGAAAAAATAAAGCCAAACCTGCTTTGTAAACTAAGAAGCACACAAGGCTTCATTCTACCCACTTTAATTTACAACCTCTTTAACAGGAAGTGCAAAAAAAAAGAAAAAAAGACCCCGAGGCACAACCTGAAGTTTTGTAATCATCTTTCATTATGGAGCTCTGATGCAATAATTTATGGGCCTATTATGTCTATTTCTGGTGTTTGTCGAGTCTGCAGGAGCTGCCGTCAGGAGAGTTTAAATGCGTGGGAAATAATGTCAACGTGAAATAAAGTTACAAAGGAAGACTCGCAGATTCTGCTGGAGAAAGCAACATGACTAACATGAATACATGAGATGCAGCAGACTCAATACAAATGTGGCAGACATGTTTCACCATGTTGTAGTTTAGGACATGACTAAACTATAAGGCGCTTTTTAAAACTGAAACAGACATTTTAAGACCCTTAACCTAAAATGTCTTTTTAAGGCTGTGTTGACACCCCTGGACAACATAGCAAAATGCAGGAAGGTCAAAGACTCATGAACACTTTTTGCGGGGCGCCGCCGTCTTGCTCACCTGGCAGCGGCACCGTCGAGAAGCTGGAGGTGAGCGCCTGGCGCAGGGTCTCCAGGTGCTGGTGCAGGAGCCCGTTGCGCTCCCTCTCCTGCATCACGTCGCCCTCCAGCCGCTCCACGGCCCCGCGCATGCTCTCCACGTGCTTCTGCAGGGCCGCGTTGCGCTCCTCGTACTCCATGTTGGTCTTGCGCAGCTGCCGCATCTCGGCCTCTCGCGCTAACGGGGGTTCTGCAGGGCCGCTGCGGTGGGGGGGGAGAAGAAATCCACGTTCACAAACACACACGCTCTCGAGACGCTTTATTTACTCAAAGGGACGTGTGTCAAACTTGAGGCACGGGGGGCCAAATCTGCAAAATTCGACATATTTATCTGCTTTTACTGCAAATTTTATTCAAATGGGTCAAAAACACTGAATAAAAATGGAGTTCGACAATCCTGCTCTCAGGGTTCGTTCAGACCCTCGAGTCGTCCTTCCGACTCCTTCACTTTTACCTTTGCTGTGGTTGAGAAACTCCTCCGTGAAGATTGGGATGTCAAACACGGTCCTGTCCTTTCCTTCCGCGTCTTTCTGTTTACAGCCAAAGACATTAGAGAGGGAGGGAGGAAGATTAGCCAAACTGCCAGACACAGTCATTTATCTTACTGGTGCTCCGGGGTGGGCTGGTAATTGATTTTCTATCTGGCCACAAGACGTACACTGCGATACAGTTTTCACGAAATGCGGGGACGGAAGTAATTTCATCATTTCTTGCATCCGAGATAGGAAAAAAGGCTGTGCAATAAATCCGCTCGAAAACAGGCGCTGAAACAGAAGAGCGTGATACAATAGAGCTTTCACTCCCTCCTCTTGGAACAACGCGCCATCCTTCTTCATTTCCCCCCCCCCAACGTAATGACATTCGTGCTGAATCCCCTGCTGGTGCTAATCTGGAAGGAGCGCGGCGGGAGGAAGCGACACTATTCCCACGGCAACGCTCATCCTGCTTAAGTCACCTTGGCCGCAAGCCTCTGAGAGGCTCTGAAAGTAGCTACAGAGTGGGGAAAGTCGCTTAATTACACGCTGAAGTTAATAAAAATGAATTGCACGGTAAGTGGAAGCTAAGCGTTTGGATCATAAACACAGCTCTAAGGAGGATTAACCCCCAGCTTGAGGCGTGCAGCAATGAGCACTAAATGTTTGCAGCCAGAGGAAGGGCCAACGGTGCTCCTTGGCTCTCAGGGGGGGAACACGGATTATACAGCCTTGGAGTTGATCAATTAAACTAACACTTCCTTTTTATATACTCAAAGTAGCACTTTGCTTCCTGGGTGTTTGTTTTTGTTGGTTTTTTTTTTTCAAATAAAATTCAATCAACCATGGTATTTTCTCGCCTTGCGTTTCGCCAAAAATGATCACAGACGTATAAGTCGGCGACCTTCCTCTTGTCTCATTTTGCGGACGCATTTTCCAAAACAAAACGGCCAGACCCGCAGTTAACGCGCATCAATCTCTCATAAACACCGCACGACATGTTTCGCAATGGAATTACTTATTCAGAAAGAGCCAGGCCAAAATGTAAAAGCAGAAGTTTCCCCCCCCTCACAAGTTACCAGCTTTCAGAACAAACCAGAAAATCCTCCCTCTTCGGCACGACTAGATTTGATTGATCTTTCTACAGAAAACATGTTCCGCACACAATCATGCATAAAAAAAAAAAAAAAAAAAATGTAAAAAGAAATCTGAATCATACTGGCAACCTCGGTCAACACTGCCAAGATTTTCCATTGAACGTGAAGCAGATTTAAGAGCTTTTAATTGATTTTCAGCTCCGCCTGAATGTTTCTCAATTCTTTCTTACAATCTGGCCCAATTTTCTTGTCCATAAAAAAGTTTGATTATAATAAGACACCACATCAGAGCACTTCAGTCAGTCAAGTCAATCTTTAAAGTCTGTTTCAAATAAATAAGATAAAAAAAAAAAAAAATCCTTCCTTAATTATCCCAATCACTTGCTAATTATAAAATAACTCAAAAGTCCCTCTAGATCTCATCAGTACCACATGATCTTCATCACTGTGATCTGAACTGACACAGCAATGATCCTCAGCTTTGGCTCCATTTTTAATGACTGCTATTTTGTCCCTGCATTTATTTCTGCAGTACATTTTTCTCTGCTGAAATGTGATGCTTTCCTAGTGTATTCCCAATACTCCAGCCAGCAACAAAGTCATCTCACTGTATTTTTTAAAGCCACTGACTGTTTGGGGGGAACAAAAATACCCCAGAAAGTCTGCAGTAGGCATATATCTCACTGCTATAGAAAATTTGCAACCTTTTTTTTTTTTTTTTTTTACATTTTCGGATGCTGTGCTTCGCTTTCACACTACGTTGTGTCAAAAGAACCAAACCCTTTGAATGACACGTTCACCTCCTCGCCTGAAGGTGGCGCTGAACCAAGAACCGATGAAGGAAATGAGAAGAAAACCTCCTGAGAAGACGATGAGCGCAACTTCCTCCTTCACAAAATATGAACAAAAACAGGGCGGCGTCAGATTTTAGTGGTTGTAGGATTTCTCTTTTGTCTTTGATAAAAGACCAAAGGCCACTTCTCACACTTGCGCCAGGCTCGCGCGTTTGCTTTGGTTGGATTTACCCAGAATGCCCTGCGGTATAATCCACTTCCTGCATTCGGTGCAGTCACCCGTCCGCTTTCATTCAAACTCCGCCAGAGTTCACTTCAACTGAACGGATACCTGGGATTTTAGGCGGACGGGAGTTTGCTTGCAGAGTTTGACTGCACATTCACAAAGGAGCCAGACTTTTTGGGCAAATGAACTGGAGTTTGATTGAAGTGAGCTAAACACTTTGATCAACGTGAATACGCTGCGAAACTCCTGGATATTTCAGCTCCGGACATTTGTTTCCGAGGAGCCACAGCCGCTTGAGGGTTGACTTGAGTTTACAGAAAGACTCTCGGGTTGCGGAAAATCACAGCCTCGGTTTTGCGGATCGCAGTTTGGTCACTACAAAATGACAGAACAGAACAGTCGCTGTTCTGTCGCTGTGAACGTGCTCTGGGAATGTTTGCAGCTTGTTCTGTGCACGTTTACGACGGGCAGAACCTCTGATGGAGTAATGAAATGTCCCGGCCAGGGAGATCTCAGTGAGTGAAAAGGTTTCATCAATCCGTTCAGTTCGAACTCTGTTTCATAACCGCCTGCCGCTCCTTGAGGAAAGGAATAAGAAAAAGAAATTCACCCTCCTCAGCTGGATTTTCCACATCCCTGAAGTCGTTGAGGAAGCTGAGTGTTGCAAAAATATTTCAATACTCATCTATTTTTTTTCTTTTTTTTTTTTTGTTGATGTTTTTGTGATCATTTCATAAAACGACCAGCTCGTTTTGTGTCACAAAGCCCTTAGGTAAGAGCTTTCCACCCCATGACTTAATCGGGTTGCGTAACACATAAAACTCTTAAGTCAACTCCAAGAGGGTTTCTTCCCCTAATGAAATATGATAGTTAGCGCTTATGAAGGGCAATTTTGAGCGTCACCACCAGGAAGGGAAAGACTTACTGACCTCATGAAGAGCCTCGCTGGCGACTTGGTGCCCAACATCTGGAGAGGAAGGAAAGAATAAATGAAGGGGACATCATCATCACGGATGAGTCAGATTTTCTGGGATCGCAGGCCTGTCGTCGGCTCGTTACGAACGCAGGCAAATGAACGAAAACAGAGAGGTCAATAAAAACGTCAACACTTTATATCAATCAGCTGAAGTGAGGCAATCCTTCAAGCTCAGTGGAAATGGGATTTTTTTTTTTTTTTTTTTTTCACCAAGCAGAGCTGTTTTTCCTCAACCTTTTTTTTTTTTTTTTTTTGGCGGGGGATGTAAAGTTTCAAGATTAGATGCAAAGTTTGGCCAAAAATGGCAAAAAGAAGGTCACTGAATCTTATGTTTAGCTGCTTTTCATAACGCGACCGACCTGACACCTTTACTTCCCCACCGACTGGACAAAATACACTTCAAGCATTTGTAATTGTGATTTCATTTACAGTGGGTGAAATAAACTGTTTTTACATAGTAAATATACTTCTAATGCTATTTCTTTCGATAACGTTTTCCCCTATTTCTTTTCACGTTATTACACACAATTTCATTTCTGAACTTATTTGTTTTGGTTTCTTTCTGCCAAAACACAAAATCTTCACAAAGGTTTATAGCACAAAAGTCTTAGTACGGTTGACTAAGTTAAAAGGAACTTTTCAGCAAGATAAAATATAATTCTTGAATATAGGTTTTTTTGTTTTTTTTTCTCCATATAATAAAGACATTTTTTCTGTTCTAAGTGAAAACGTCTGACAGTGGAAATCTGACTTTTTGTATCTATAATCAAGAATTGTCGACTTGAAACTGTATTAAATTAAAATTGTTGTTTCGTAAAATGAAACTTGTTTTTAAAAATAAAATTTAAAAAAAGTTTTTTTACTTAAAACTCGACCGATTTTATGTGAAGCGTCTAAGAAACCTTGGCGGATTGAACACCGTGCTACATGCAAGTCCGATATCATTTCATTTTATAAAACATTTATTTATCTTGCCGGAAAGTTACTTTAAAGTTAGTTTTGTCTTATTTTATGTGGACTAAAATATCTGCATTACAAAGTAGGAGAAAAACATGTTTTTGCAGTGTTGGGTTGTTACAAACACCTGCTCAACATTTCATGTCACTCGCACCTTCAGAAATATGTTTACTAAGAGAAATTGTGATGTCTTGAATACTTATTCTAATTAAAAAAGAAGGAAGGTGAGAAGACGGTTTTCAGGGGAAAAAAAGCTGCAGCGTTTCCCTTTTTAAATTTCCCCGGCTTTCTTTCAACCTCAAAGACGTCTGGAAAAGTTGCCCATACAGATTAAACTTAAAAGCGACCCAAGGCTCCAGCTGATCACTTGGTGATTTGACCCAGGACTCTGAAAGGTCACGCAAAAAAAAGAGAAACCACCCATTCCTGACTGTTTCCTCTTCCACTTACCCTCGTTACACATTCAACTTCCTGTGAGTCATCCTGTCTGGAAAGGACTCCTCGGCCAACAATGACTGGTTTATAAAAAACATCTTCAGACACAGGAAGCGTCTCACTAAAAACACTTTTCTAACAGGAAGTCTCTTCATCCTCCCGCCCCCCCCCAAAAAAGGGAAAGGCAGCCGGCTGCCTGACCGTGCCTCACCTCCCCGGTGCCTCTTGCCCTTCTGCTTCTCCTGGACCTTCCTGGTGAAATGCTTGTAGGCCTCTGTCTTCTGGTACTTCTCCAGCTCTCGCATGTAGCGCTCCTTGTCTCGCTCCGCTTCGTCCAAGTAGCGCTGCGGGGGGAAGGCGGCACACGTTCAAAGGTCCACGCAAAAAATGCACAAAAATGCTTGTTTTTATTATTAGTAGAAAATAGAGTAATAAGAAGTAGAAAAAAGAAAAAAAACTCAACTGGGTCGAATCTTTCATAAAGAACAGGGATTTCCTAATTTCAGTAGTTAATTTCTTATTAGAAATCACATGACATGTGGGGTACCCCTAGGTTCTATGCTAGGACCCCTCTTATTATCTATACGCTTCCACTAGCTCAGGCTATAATAGGAAATAAGATTAGCTACCATAACTACGTGGACGATGCACGGTTCTACATTACAATGTCACCCATCCAGTCACTGAACAGATGCTTAGAACAGATAAATGTGTGGATGTGCCAAAACTTTCTCCACCTGAACAGAAACAAAACTGAAGGCATTATCTTTGGACCTAAAGAGGATCGACGTAGAGTCAACATACAGCTTCGGTAATCGCAGTTGGAAACTAGAGATCAGGCACAACATCTGAATGAATGATGATCTCTGATCTGAACATTCAGAGTCACATGAAGACAGTTACAAAGTCGGCCTTCTATCACCTGAAGAACATCTCCGGGATTAGAGGACTGATGTTTCAACAAGGTCTAGAGAAACTCATCCATGCGTTTATCTTTGTTGATTACTGCAACAGCGTCTCCACAGAGCTGCCTAAAAAGATCAATCAGTTCCGATCCACGAGACTGCTGCTCTCGTTCTGACTAAAACCAGGAACATGGAGCACATAACTCCAGTCCTTATTGGCTCCCTGTCGGTCAGAGAACAGACTTTAAAATACTGTTGCTTAGCTTATGAATCACTGAACGGCGTAGCACCACGATACATTAAAGATCTGCTGTTGTTGTCGTCTCAACCTTCCAGACCCCTCAGCTCTCCTGGTTCTGCTCTGCATCACCAGAACCAGAACCAACTGAGGAGACTACTGTTTTGTGGACATTCTGTGCAGGTATTCCACAAAGAAAAAACAAAAAAGATCTACGTTGGAGGGTCTAAGGAGTGTCATGTTTTAGACAATAACTTAACATTTAGTAGTTTGGCTTAGAACAAGAGTTTCCCATGCTCTTTCGTGCCTGCTTGTTAATTCTGACGCCGTCCCGTTTTGAGCGCCGCCGCAGCGTCGGGAAGCCAACAAAAACACCACCTTCCAGACATTTCTCTTCACGGTTGCGCGCCCCAAGAGCCGAGCGCCGTCTGGAAACTTCTCATCCTGACCTGCTTCTCCTCCGGGGGCAGCTTGCTCCACTCATTGCCCAGCATCCTGGTGATCTCTGGGAAGGGCACGTCCGGACGCTCCGCCCGCAGCTGCTCCCGCCTGTCGTTCATGAAGCGAACGTAGCCCGTCAGGGGAGCTTTGGGCGCGTTGCTGTCCTTCATTGGCTTCTTCCTCTTCCTCCCTTTGGTCCAGCTGCCACGTCGAGGTTTCTGCAGGAACAGCACAAGTTGAGAAACGACCGGGGAAGGCGCCAGGTAGCAGCTTTCGTGGGAGTTTCCTGCCCTCCGTGGAAAAAAAATAAAGAGAAAGGGAAGAAAAAAAGTGAAAAATGTGCCATTTGATAGTTGTTAGCCTCTTACCTCGTCTCCATTTCTCTGGCTGTTGTTGTCAGCGTTGCCTGCAGGAGAGCCCGTCTGCTCATCCATCACTTTCAATGAACGCAAGGGAGAGAAAAAAAAAAACAAAAACAGGAAATCTGAAACTTAATATCTGTAAATTTGAAATGCATTTACATAAGATCCAAAAAGGTCAGTGATTAACCAAGGTAGGGTTTTATCTGAAGCAGCCAGATGGGGCACCCACTGCCGGCTAAAAGTGGGTCGAGCTTTTTTTCTTTCTTTTTAATTATTATTTTTTTTTGCCTCAAACACATTGGAGGCAGTGAACAGCAATGCCAGGAAATAGACTGCTCCTTTTTGCAGCTGGATCTACTTTTCATCCAAACTCCTCCCAGCCTTGGCTCCCAGCTCTCCTCCTGGCTGGCCATGTTTCCTCTAATAGAAATGTCTTGCCGCTATCAATCATTAATGAGAAAGTGACGGGGAAAGAAACCGGCGCTCACTGGGAACGCGAGAGACGTTGAAACGTTAACATGCTAACTTTTCATTCGTACGGCGACCAAAATGGGAATTCATGTGCGTGTAACCAGGTGGAAAACATCATTGTGACATTTAGACCCAAATAGTGTGAATTGACAAGCTGAACCAATCAAAACTCAATTCTTCAGTGAGACTTTTTAAGGATTTTTGTTTTGAGCTCATCAATGGCGGTTCTAGACTATGTTGACCAGGGAGGCTAAGTTCGAGTCAGCGGGGTTTTTTTTTTTTTGCTAAATACCGGTAGTTATATTGTTGTATCAACCTTCCACACCACTCAGGTCTTCTGGTTCTGGTCTACTTTGCATTCCCAGAACCAAACATGGAGAATCGGTTTTTATGCTTCACAAATCTGGAACAAAAAAGAACTCAGAAATACTTTAAATTTCTGTAAATTACGATTAAAACCTCCCCTGTTTAGTGTTGCCTTTGATTCCTAGTAACTGGAACATTGTTCAATATAATGGACATATATTTCCTTAATTATTTTTATGATGGCATTTGATCAAATGTAATGTTTATTGCTTGTTTCATAAACATATCATAGCTAAATGGTAGCTGCAGGGTCTCCCACTGTGTATTGTAAGCCTGGCGGGCCACCTGGCTTTACTTGTGCCCCCACCAGGCTTAGCATTGTTTATTTACTTTAGTATTTTTTAATTATTGCCTTTTTTAAAAAAGATTTTATAGTTGGTGTTTAAGCATTAATCTTCCATTCTTCCAGTAATACATAACTATCAAGTGATCATTTCAAATTTTCTGACATCCTTAAACATTTTTTAACCCAAAAAATGGTGGTGGGCTGGATGACTGCCCTAGCGCCGGGCTTAGCAAGTTAATAAACTTGTCTTGACAGTTGCTCAGAACAAAAGATAACGATAACAAAAGATAACAAAAAAGGGCAATATTTCATGATTTAATAGATCAAAACTGAGATACAATGTCAATATGACAGAAGCTAAAAGTGCACCACCTTCATTTTTGAATTCGCTGTTATAGTAAAACTGTGAAGGCAGGAATTAGTTGCTGCTTCTGTGCCAGCGCATGTCGTAAAACAACTAATTAAATAATATGTCTTCGGAACGGGAGCGAAAACTGGGATCAGTACCAGATTTACAGGGGGATTGGCCCCTATTGGCCCCTGTCTAGGACTGCCCATGCAGTTCTTAAGGGTCAGGCTGGAAGACGCCAGAGTTTAGCTGCGAGGAAACATATTAAAGGCAAATAGGAATGAACTCTTCAGACATCACTTAATAAATGTGCAGCACTGCCCTCTGCTGGGGCTCAACCTATATACAATACATTCATTCAAAGAGTACAAGGTTGATGATATTTTAGGACTAGAGTAAAGCAGGATTTGTTATCACACCTTTAACTCAAATAAAAGATTGAAGAGTCAAGGTAAATATCTCTGTCAGTTTAGAAATTGACTGACCAACCTGGGGCTGTCGCTACAGTAATCAATTAGGTCTCAGTAAAAAAAAGCTCAAAAATCACCAACTAATGCATTTAGAAACACTCATTTGACTCAGCAACCAATTCTGTTACATATTTACCATTGTGTATGTGAGCAGAGAAACTAATTTAGCTTTTATTCAAGAAAAAAAAAAGAAACATTTCGAGGCAGCTACCAACAGTCTAAATATTGACCATGAAATGTCACATTAAAGCTGCTATTAAAGAGAAAATGTGTTGAATGAGAAAATAATAAAGCACACAAGGTCAATGAATGTTACAAGAGCTTGGCTCCCACATAATAGTGCAATAAATAATTATTATTTTTGTGTCATACTGCTATAGCAACGCTTTCAATTAAAAAAAAATGTGAACAACATAAAAAAAACAAACTGATGTATTTTTAGACATACGCCTATTTATATATATATTTACTTGTTTGACTCTGGGTTCGCTTCTGGAAGCTAGCACTAACGTTAATGTAGTACGGTATTACAAGATGTATTGAAAGGCACGTTTACCAGCCCCAGTTAGCATGCTGACGACTAGCAATACTGTGAACAAACAAGTCAACGATAGAACCAGCAGCAGTTAGAGGCTAGCATCATCTGCTAACGTCCTGACAGCTGGCTATCACCACGTTTAACAGCTTTAACGACTAAAGAATGCGTTCTTATTTAACGGTGTTACGCATGCCGACAACGACTTGCGCGAGGTGCCAATCATTCACTTTGATTTAACGTTAGCAAGAGCAAGAAGAAGCCCAACCGCCGAGCTGGCGGCTAACTGTGCACCAGCTAGCGTTAGCGCTCAGTTAGCAGCGAACACAAGAGAAGAGGAGTGATCGCTTTTATTTTCTCCTAATGGCGTTGTTAATCATACCGAGTTACATTATTTTTCATACATACATACAGTGATATCCATGCAGTGAAGACTGACCTTAGTGAAAGTGATTCGTTGCTGTAGCAGGCAAGTTTCCCAACCAAAACAATACAACAGCTACGCTGTAGGAGATAGAACAGCTATACATTCATGTCTGGATGCATCCAGCTAATGCTATCTGTTAGAGGGAATACTGAGCAACTTTAATACCTCAGTTTAAACTACAGCAGATAAGACATGTAAATTAGTTAAGCAACATAAAACGACGAGAGTCTATTAAACGGCAATAATTTGCTAAAGCCAAATACACATTTCTATATAACCTAGTTCTTTGGCTGGACTTTGGGTTTCTTTTCATCGTGGATGTATTGCCAAGAGCGCCGTCCAGCTTTCTCCCTCTGCCGCCCTCTGGTGTCCATCGCCTGTCATTGCGTCCATTTACACATTGCCACGTTTGCAACCGCAAACTTTCATGCGTTCTGGGATTTCGTGAAAGCCTTAAATGTTTGACACGTGGAGACGTCGGCAAAAATATCGAATATCTAAATATCTCCACAACTTTCTCCCTGACGCGTCCTGGTGCGTTCTTTGGCCTTCATGATGCCGTTTGCTCAATAACCTGAATGAAGTTTGTGGTCTTGATGTGACGAAATGTGAAAAAAGAACAAACTGTCTAGACAGTCAACGCGTTTCTCAAACGTTGTCTGGGATTAAGTGTCAGGGATAGACTTAACACTCTAGTTTGAAATGAACACACTGCAAATCATCAGTCAGGCGGGGAGAATAAGGATAAGGATAAGTTGGCACCCGCATCCTAATTGAATCTTTGATTGCAGTCTCATACAAATGATCCCGCTCTAATCCAGCAAAGTTGCCAGACAAAGGCTCATTACACACAGGTTGGCCACATCAAGCTGACTCTTGGAGATTAACTAATGAAGTCACAAACCAAAGAAAAGCGCGTCACTTTAACAGATCGAAGAAGATCCAGTCAGTGGCTGGGGGAATTAAATATCTAATTCCACAAATAACCCACTCATGTTCAACTATTCCTGAAATTCCAGTCCAGACGTTTGCACAAGATGGGATGATGGTGGAGGGACTTTGGGGGATTTTCTAGGATAAACCTTTTTTTTTTTTTTTTTTTTTTTTCCCCCCAAAAGGTGAACTTTGACTACACCACACATCTTCAATTGAATAGAATTGAAAATGGAACAAGAGTTGGACGGATGCAGAGCAGAAATTCACTTGTCGCAGCAGCACACAAACAAAAATGTGAATTAGCGATTCCAAACTCACTCAAAAACAGCTTTCAGAATGTTTTCAGATTGGATGAGCCATGTCGATGTAAAGCTACTCCGCGGGGCTGGGACTATGCTTAAAAGCTCCAACTATGCCAAGAAACTAGCTGACTGCAAACAAACAAACAAACAATTCCAGAAGCATAAGTTATTACTTTTTCGTGAATATTTATTCAACAGGTATATTTTAGCCTGCATGTCCAGTTTTAACCTTGTTTGGAGAAAGAATTCACAAAAAAACAACACAATGTATCATCTCACCAAAGCGACGAAAACAGCTTAAATGCAGCATCAAAAACGAACGTAAAGATGCACAACGTCTCGAGGCGTCATCTTCTTTGTTCCGATGAGATCTTTCACTGAGCCGCGCGTTTGATTTCCAGCTGAAATGAAGACCAGTTACATCTGCGGGTACACAAATCGAAGACAGAAGACAAGGTGCCTGCTTGAAACACGGCAATCATCTGCTCGCAGAAATTTGATTTTCTAGTATTGTTTATTTCTTTTGCAACAGTCATCAAACAATGAGAGGCGTCACTGCAGCGTGGCGTCGTGTTAGTCACTAATTGGGCGACTTGGAGCAGAGCAGAGATGCAGACCAACTGTTCAGCTCCCAGAAGCAGCGTGTCTGCCTCTGTTTTGTTTTTACTTTCACCCCCTCTAACCTTTTTTTTTAAATTTTATTTTTAAATGAAGGCTCAATAATCCCTAGTTGTTGAAACAAACCCCCCTAATACACCAACTGACAGCCACCTGCTACTGCTGGAGAAGCTGCTTGCAAATAAAAGGTCTGACACACACTTCCTCACTTCCTCACCCATCTGGATGCCGAGTGGTGAGGTGTGAAGTTACAGTAGATCAGTCCAATTAGGAAAGCAGCCTAAAAATATATATAATCTGTCTAACGATTGCTCACCGTTAGTTGTAGAAAAGGTTGGATGGAGCAGCATGATACATTCATGTTAAGTCGTAGGAGCTCACTGCATCACTTTCAAATACAGCTCGCGTTGCTAGCCTGAATTTGAACGTTTTGGTCTTTAAAAAACAAAATGTATCAATTTTTGTTGTTTATTTGCATGGGGATAAGTGTTAAGTTTAATCAAAAAAAAAAAAAAAAAAAAAAAAGCAGAACACTACGACATTTAGAGCCTTACTTAATTGGAAAACTATAAATCCCTGGAAAGGTATCAAGGTAAAACGTTAGCATTTTTACAGCTATCGCTATTTCAAACCTCGAGGCGGGTAATTGGCCCATGTCTAATGAGGCAATAAAATATCAATGTGTTTGTCTTTGGACTCCACTGAACCGCAGTGCGAGCCGCTAAGTGCTTTTCACACATCCTTTGTATTTTTTCTGCCCCGCGGGCAGGCCAGGCAGGCGTTAGCATTAGCATTAGCTTGATCTGTGGCGTGTTTGACAGTCGACATTCCACTTTACTGGGCAGTTAAAACGTGGCTTTGAACTCTGTTGAAGGTCACGCAGCATTTCCACAAGCTCCTCGGAGACTTTCTCTGATTCTGCTGCCCGAAACAAAACACTGAAACGATGCAAAGACGGCGGCGTCCTCTTGTTGTGGCGCAGCAGGCTAATAAGGCGTAAGTAGCTAATCAGAGCAGTTAAAAGGGCATTATGCTGATAATCCCAATGGGTTTTGGGGACATTATACTCCGTGTGAGAACACACCGTTAAGGTTTCCCAGACACCGTGACACACTAGAATGCGTGTGCATAAAACGGGATTCCTTGCCAATCAAACACTCCAACAGCGGATGATCTCAGTGGTGAGCGTTATCGCCTCCCTCCAAAATCACCCGCCAAAAGGCTATAAAATGCATCACGTGTAAACATGACCGCCAATTGTGGATCGCATGGCTGGATTATCTCATATCATCACCATCGTCCTCTGAACCTCATTTCATCAGGTTCGTCATGCCTCATTTTCAGTACACTGAAAATACCGGGAAACCTTCAACTTGGATGGGAGCTATTCCTTCTGATGATCATCCAGTAGAGGGCAGCAGAGAAGTATGAGAGTTTTGGTGATCTACCACAGAATAAAAGGCATGCCTGTGGCACAAAGTAGGGATTTAGCTTTAGCGGGAGAATATTGAAGGGTGTCTGCCCAGGTTGCAGCACAGCTCTTATGTTCAAATTAATCAACATCTTCATATTTTTTCTTAGAAATCATCTTGCAAGAAAAGTTTCTCAGACGCTCTGGAAGATGCTGACATAACAATCAGTTGCTACACACACAACAACTGAAGTTTGTGGCTAAAATGTGTCAAAATCTTTCGGTTCATATGATTAACTTTTTTTAGTGGCACTTTCTGTATATATTCTGTTGTTGGGATCAGGTAATTAATCTGTTAAACTGATCATACAAGATGTTCAAACAAGAAAAACCTCAAAAGGATGTGGAGTACAACTCTTTAGAGGAAAGAACCAAGTAAACACTTCTGGTGTAACGCAACCAGAAACAAGCTACTGCAATTTAACGTGGAGCGTGAGAGGACTTCAAACATGTACACAGCAGACAAAATGACTTTTTATGCTAGCGGACCAGTTTACCACATTTCAAGCTTCGCTTCTCATGTCGACGTAGAGACTCGTTCGAAGTGGATAGAGCGTTGAACTTAAGCGCCTCCAGCTTATTGCCTTTAGTCATCAAACGCGCTCCCTCCCACAGAGAGAGCTCCACGACACACAAAGCCGACGTTTCATCGAGCCCGTGGTGCCCCCTGGGATTCTCATATCAAATCACTTTGGTGGCGAAGCCTGTTTAAGCTGTTTGTCAGAACACTGCTGCTAATGTGGCGAAGGTGAATCTGATCTCAGAATAATTATTTTCCTTCAATGGCTGAACGGAGCTTCGCTGGGTGCCAAGGGCGTTGAACTTGTCATTGCGGAAAAGGTAAAAACAGTGTGTCAGTGACCAGGAGGCAGTGTGATGGGATATGTTCATTGACTCAGTGTAGGATACGTCGTTGAGCATCTGTTTGAGCTCTGCACTCAACGGTAACCACCTGAAGGCATTGGCATGTTATGGGCAGTTGAAGTTGAAGCAGTGAATTTATCAAAAGAGCCAACAAGATTATCCTGACACAACAATCCAATGTTATTAGACACATGTGACACCCCTTTGGCTTCGCAAACCTGTCTGCATGTTTAAAAACACACAAAAGTTACTTTAGCCTTGTCAATACATGCTAAGGTGTCCTGTATTTCTGAATGGTAAGCTGTTATTGGAGCTAGCTGTTAGATGCTAACTTTGGAAGTGTTTGCATGAATCAACCGCTACCCTTCTGTTAGCATAAACCTGATTTGTATTAATCCTACAAACTCCTTCCTGCATTGGCTTGCAGAGCAGCAGCTTAAGCGGTTGCCACGATGATCCGCCAACCAATCTTCCCTCATTTGTGAACAAGACCCAGTGACACTTCCTTCACTCAGGGCAAGACTTTGTCCTTGACCCACAGAGAGCAGTCCATACTTTTCCCCGCTCACACTTTCCTGCGAGTTGCACGAATAAAAACTGTACACCCCCATCAGATGAAACCAACAGAACAACATCATCCGCAAAAAGCAGAGATGCGATTTGACCAAAATGGATCCTCTCAACACTTAGCCCGTGACTGGATGATGGACATAATTGGTGGGAACGAGCAACTTGGTGGAGTCCAGCTGTCACTGGAAACGTGTCTGAGTTACTGCCAGCGAATGCGGACCGATCTCTGTCGCTGGCCACAGCCAGAACAATGACCACACTGTTCCTCCACAATCCAAGAATTGACTATCCTGGTGGATCCTTCTTCCCAGAAACCCTGAGTAGACTTCTTGTCAACTCACCTTTTTTAATTCACCCGTATTACAAATTAGTTCTCCAGAAAGCACTGTGACTAACATCTCAATCAGCTTTTCAGACTTTTGAGCTGCTCTTCCGGCAATATCTTCCATTTTCATTAAGCTCAAGGCCTTTGAAGATTCCCTTAAATACGACGACGCTTGAATCTACCCGAAAAACCTTGTTCTCTTTGTTTTCATTCAACCCCTCAGCAATATCTTCCACTAATGCATTTATTTATCCAGACTGGGATGTTGTTTCTAATAGAAATGTACATTTTAATATAATTCACTACTCTCAATGCCAGACAAAGAAATTCTATGCCTCCCTTAACATCTTGTTTGGTGTGTTTTTTTCTTGTTTTTTTCAGAATCAACCTGAATTTTTAATGCAAATAAGAAAAAAAAAGAGCCTCTTCGGAAATGAGTATTTGAATCAAATCGGCGTTTGAAAGAGTTGCACGAGCTCAAGAACGACGGCGGCGCCCGCATGTGCATCAGTTGCTGAAAAATGAAAAGGAAGGCTGATCGAGAATTCACCTGTAACGCAAAGAAGAAAAGAAAACCTCAGAGGTGTTTTGTCCAAAATAAATGAGGTATGAACACAGGATATCTACCAAACGCTGCGTGAATATAAATTTGAACGGTGCGTGTGCTGAGACAGAGCCGAGGCCTCGTTATCGAAACATCTGCATTCATGGAAACACTTGAGAAGAAAGCCTCATTGTGTACCTTTTCAAAGACCTAAAGAAACACACCGACACGCGCTAAACAAACTGGATAAGACCCTTTTTTTGCTGGGAAGCAAACCTGAATTCAAATAGCAGCTCAAAAAGCAGCCCGGGCTGCCCTTTGAAAAGAGCTCAGGACGACAGAGAAGCTGACAACGGATGATAACTTGATGCACGACGCTGCTGCGAGCTTTAAATGTCTTATCTAAATTCATACACAATGACAGTACTTCTCCCCAACCATGTCACGTTTATCTTTTCTTTTTTTTTCTTTTTTTTGTTCGGCGACCGGCAGATAATGGAGAAACGAAAATCAATAAGTAAGAAAATCTTGCTGAATGAACCGAGGGATGATGGCTCTGAGCGCTGATGAGTGCGATGCATGCTCAGGCATACTGTACGGATAATGAGAACGACCAGTGCAGCTCGGCGGGCGAATGCAGCATTTCGTTAAAAGCACGCACAGGCCTGGTGTCATATCAAGAAAAACAAAAATATATATATATATATATATATTTATTTATATATATATATATATATATATATATAAATAAATAAAAAAATCAGATAAAAAGAAGAGGGGTGAAACAAACTTAACATTTCACTTTGCTCTCTCCTCGAAGTTCAAAAACGGCTATGAATCCTTCCGTGAATGTTTTTTTTTTCCCCACTTTGTCAAAATGGAGTGCTAAGAGTGCAGAATTTTAAGGAATCAGATTCATTTGATAGAATTTGGAATGAAGCTGTAACATAAGACGTCTGGAAACACTATGAAAGCTTTCTGGATACATTGTGCGAGTTTAAACTTTAAATGCAAACTGTCATTTGAGGACATAAGAAACAACATGTCCTACTGAAAATTAGAAATGGAAAAAAAAAAATGGCTATGAAAAAAATGTTTTTTATTTTTATTTTAGCAGTGTCTTCATCGGCTGTAAGCAGAAAATCTTTACAATAAACAGAAATAAGACCATGAAAACACGAGCGTTATTAGTCTGTACAATGTCAGGGTTTCCCCCAGTGTATCAGAAGCCTGGCGGGCCACCAGGCTTTACTTGTGCCCCCACCAGGCTTAGCATTGTTTATTTAGTCACATTCTTTTAAACGTTTACATTTTTTAAGATTTTGTAGTTCATGTTCAGGTATTAATCTTCCAATCTTCCAATTACATCTATTATAATCTGACAGGAGATTTTCAAACTTCCTGTCAACTTTAAACATTTTTTAAATGACTTCTTTTTTCCCCATGACACTCACATTTATTAAATATGAGTTCACGTCCGTTAATTCAGCAGTTCCTTTAAGTCACACTTCAGAAGTTATTACCTGTCATATGTTTATACAAGCAAAGTCTCATGCAAGTGTATTCATAGAGATAGGTCAATGTTAGAAATTTTTTTTTAGCAGCGACACGAAAATCTTTGTTTGTCAGCATTCTGTGGTTGTGACCTCACCTGAACCATTTCACGTCCCACGGTTCTACGGGGTCACACGAGGGAAAGAAAATGTCATGTCACTGACCTGCAGCTACCAGTATAAGTATGTAACAACCTGCGGACGTCCTCACCAGGCCCACTCCCACTGGGGTCGCTGCGACGGGACCGTCTGGGACACGAGCCAGGGAGCCCGCCGAGCACTTTTGGCGTACACGTTTCTGCACTTTGCAGACTGCGACAGGCGTTTATAGAAGAGCAGGGGAAAAAAAAAAAAAAAAAAAACAGGAAACATTTGCGGCTCCGGGGAAAACGGTGACCCATCATGTCCTTTAACGCACGCAGCGGATTAGGAGAAGAAAGACGTGTTGGTGTTTTTTTCTTCTCTCTCTCTCTCTGTCCTTTTATGTGTTTGACCCGGTCCCACCACAAAATCCACTTTTGCAGGACCGGCTGTACAAGTCTCTGCGTTGCTGCTGGATTTTTATTGTGAAATCGAGGAGAAATGTACACATTTTGAACGCTTTTCGCAAGGAGAATCTGGAAAGTGTGCAGCGTGTCTATGTTCATCTTGTCAAGTCTTTTCGGGTTACATCTCTCCCAGCCTTGTCCGTTCATCATTGCAAAACAGCGATGATGTTAGATCCCACTTGAACTGTCAGTGAAAACGGACTTATAAGTCCGGCTCGGACTTAGAACCCGTTGACAACTGCTTGCAGTTCGAGTTTTTTACTTGACGTCCATGTAACTGCACTGTGGTGTGATCCGTCAAATAACTTCCTAAATAATATACAGTCTGTGATTAGAAAGTTACTTGGGGTTTGTGAAAACCTAAAAGTTTGCCTCGCTGTAAATATTTTTTTTTAAGATGACATTTTTTTTCTTAAACATGACTCTACGAGTTGACAAAGGATCTCAGTGACTTTAGAAACACTGTTCACTGTGTTGTTGTCTTTAAGTACAACATGCAATACTGACTCAGTTTCACTGTTAACTGTGAGACAGACTTATGATTTTGATGACAGGTGATCTCTTTTTGACACGTTTGAGCTTTTGGTTGCATCCTTGTTTTCGCGGTTCGTCACTCTTGCTCCAATTATTGGGCTTATTTCAACACGCAAATCACATCTAGCTTCCTTTTCTGGTGACACTCAAGCAGGGAGGATCAGAGATGCCACGTGTCCCGGCGTCTCACCTCCTTTCGTCCAATTACCTTCTTCTTTCCATACTTATACGGGTAGCTGCAGGTCAGTGCCGTGACATTTTGACCTTATGCCTCGTCTTCCTTGCATCTCCTCTGCAAATCACCTCCTTGGCTTCATTCCATCTCGTGCCTTTCCGCTCCCCGTGCTCCGTTCCCGCGCGCGGCGAAGCCTGGAGTCTCAAACACAGTCTCCGCTGGTTGGAGACGCAATTTAATTAGCAAGTCAGGCGCTAAATTACCCCGCAATTAAAAGACAGGGCCCCTCTTTTTTTTTGTTGTTGTGGTTTGTTTCTGTGGGGAGCGCTCTCCAAATAAACAGCGACACTTCGCTGATGAGCACACTCTGGAGTGGGGGCAGCTCGGGGTGGCCGAGCGAGCCGCGCTGCCAAATTGATAGAAATACAGTTTTGAGGGGCCCTCTGCGGCGAGCCAAGCTCCATTTCCTTCTGTCTCGGTAACAGACGAGCTGCATCTCCTGCAACACAGCTCCGGCTCTGGCTGCGGACCAAGAAGCACCAAGGACTTGGAGAAAACACACAGTCGCCTCGCATGCTCCATTAGCGCAGATACGAAGGGTAATGTTAGTGCGCGGACGTTCAACGTGTACGCACGCTGATGCAAACGCGGCCCAGGGACCCAGCAGGCCTGTCGTTTATGTTTCAGCTCCCGCTGGAAGGAGACTTTTAGCTAAATTGTCGTTCATGTGCTTTTTTGCTGCTCAAGGCTGCAGCATGTAACTTTTATTACAAAAAAAGTGTTTGTTTTTTTTTTTACATATAAAAACTGTCGCCATGTCATGACAGCATGATATGAGACAGCTTTTCTATCTCCTCCCAGTGCTACTATTGCGGTCCGCAAAAACTCGCCACTCTCGGTCAAAAACATCCAATCAGAGCGAGAAGGAGGGTCTCAGCACTGTCAAATACCCTAGTGTATAGGCTGCTAAATGTGCTAACGAAGGAGAAATGACTCACCACATGTGGCCAAGCTAACTAGCTTTAGCTTTCCTGCTGCTTTCACCTGTTTCTCTTAAGAGTTTATATCAGGCCTGAAAAATCCAACTTCGCCAGACCTGAACAGCACGGTGTCCAACCCGATTGATTAATTTTTATTTATAGGATCAAGACCTATAATCTGACTTTGAGTGGTCTGATCTGCCTTCTGCCCCTCTGACCATCACCATTGCTTGTGCCCTGACTGCTCTCTGCGTTACTGTGTTTTTAGCTCTGAGTCTTTGCTTCAAGTACCTGGACTCTTATTACAGCCTCACTGATTCTGGATCTGTTCCACCAGCTCTGACTGCCCTGTAAATTATCTCTACCCGACCGCTGATTTTACGATTATGGACAAAGTGATCATTCACTTTCCAGTGGTTAAACCCAATCAGAAGTGTTGAGTGTTTTCCAGCTTACTTTTCCACCGGAGTTCCTGCTGTCCATAGTTTCACCACTCTCTTTTTCCAGCGTATAGAGTTAGGTTCTCTGTGTGGTTCTGCGGGTGGAACAATACCCGGTAAACGGACACGTTCCCCTGTAAATGGACACGTTCCCCTTTCTCACTATCTAAGACTCAAGTCTGTCCAGATCTGAGTCTTCAAAAAGGAGTTGTTGCTAAACAACTTGGGTAAACCTTTTCTTCCATGTTGCCTTGCTGATCACTCATCTCCTCCTTGTCTGACGAGTTCATTTATGTGAAGAAAACATCCAGCAGCAAGTTTTAAAAAATTGGAGGATCAGAATATTTTTGTTGCGACAGACTGGTGACCTGTCCAGGGTGTACCCCGCCTCTCGCCCGGAACGCAGCTGGAGATAGGCACCAGCAACTCCCGACCCCGTTAGGGAGAAGGGTGACGGGAAATGGATGGATGGATGAATATTTTTGTCTTTTAATTATGCTATGGTACCACAGAGACCTAAGCGGTTTTTAGAGGTACCACAAATACCAGTTATCTTGCGACATTTATAGGAGACTCTGCAGCTTCTGCTCCATACTATAGCATTAAAATAATCACAGTCATCCACAGATGTCAAAGGTCTTAGAACAGATCAAACGACAAAATTCATGAAACACTCAGACATTTTGGTCTGACATTCTCCAGAAGGATGAATTATGCGGTCTGAGGAAATCTGATTATGCACAAGACAGACGAACCAAGTTCAGTGAATAAATTTCAACTTTCATTCTGATTTTGTTTTTTGTTGTTGTTGTTTGTTTTTAGGAAAGGCTTTCTCCACAAAAGGTGGAGGGAGCAATCAAAACACCCCTAGAGCATCATTATCCCAAAACAAGAGACGTCGCAGAAGAATCCAGAACAAAATCTGAAACATTGCAGTTCAGTAAAGGTCATTATTCAACAATCAGAAAGAAAGTGGACAAAAATATAGCATCAGTAGTAAAAACCATGGCTGACCAAAAGAAAACAACTCAAAGGCCATCCTCATGGGGTTTTTGCCCAAAAAACTATCTGGGATATAGCCTGTTGACTGACGGGACAAAATCAAAACTTTAGTGGAAAGTACAAATCCTGTTTTATGAGTTTGTTGCTGCCCTGTCTCGTCCAGCTCCCGCTGTTATTCCTCACCTTCCTGCAGACTCCCTGATCTTCTCTCGTCTTCAGCTGTTCCTGCTAAAGCTCATCTGGATCCTGTGGCGTTCTCCATCATTACCTCGATATAGAAGCTCACTGGTTTTATTGTTCATTACTGGTCCCCTTCCGTCACGCTGCCTGTTCAATATTAAAGACTTATTGGTTCCACTGACAGCTTCTGCTGCTGGGAGCATCCTGATGACATACAGCGGGCCTTTCACGCTGAATTGTAACTGCAATTTTTAGCAGAACGGTGGGTCAAAGTTCATTCACAGGTATGTAAAACCTCTCACTGCCAATTCTGCCACTGATGGTGACCTTACCTGTTATGCAGATGTTTTTCACATAAGGCGATGCTGATTGTTTTTTTTGTTTGTTTTTTTTTTTATCTTAAATATTTGAAAAATAATCTTTTGTATATGTTGTAGACATTTTTGTCTAATGTTAAAATGTGTTTGGTCTGAAATATTTAGGTGCGACGAAAAAAGTTAAATCTGACTCTGAGATGGGACATTTTGACAGCACTACGTTTGAAAATACGCTAGGATCACTGTCAAACGTCAGTACCCCAAGGCTGCGACTAACGATTATTTTAGTAATTGATAAATTTATCAATTTTTCTGACAATTAATCGTTTAATCTGGGGGGAAAAAGTGAACACATTCTGCAGATTTTCTATGAAACTGCTCAAGCCTTTTCTACATAAAACTAGAAACACATTAAAAAATGGAAGGAAACAAACAACTGAGTTCCCTTTTTGAGTAAGACAATTTGTTGCCTAACATGCAATAACCTTTAGTTAATTTCAACCTGGTGAATATAAAAACTGCCACTCGAGGAGTTTTGGGTAAAACATATTGACAAAGGTGTTTCTGTCTTAAATGTGAAACATATACATGTGTGACAGCTTTGGCTTAATTACTGCTCTGAATATGTTGTATTTTTGTGAGCAAACGAGGTCTTTTTGTGTACTGCCTATAGCGATTAATTTACTACTAAATTAAATTATTTCAACAATCGATTAATCACAATTAATCAGATTAATCGTTTCAGCCCTGGTGCACCACCGGTAATTATGCTGAACCATTTTCCGTAACCCCAAAGTGACCATGTTCATATGTGTTTATTATTCCTCATTAAGCTCAACAACAAGCTTGAAACTGGGACTGGAATAAAAGCGTTCTAGTAAAACGTCAGACACACCCGTTGTCACAATTAAAGCTGGTTAAAGCTCAATTTTAGATCAATTTGATTGATCGGTCCAACGGAGACCTGTGGCACAGCTGCTTGTGAGCTTTCAGTTTCCAAAGTTATTCCTGAGTTGAGCAGGCAGAAGAAGCATTTTGTCGCTTTCGCACGGTCACTCTGATTAGAGTGCACGCGTGTGCCTGCGCAACACGGGTAAAAGCGCCGCCGCTTCCGCGAACCGTCACGTCTCGCTCTTTGACCGCGCGGCGCATGCGTGCGAGAAGAAAACAACGTCCTCGCTTTGTTAGGAAGCTACTGGTCTTTAAAGCTGCCAAGGTTATGAATGCCTCCCAATGCAGCTGTGGTTTAATTCAGAACTCTTCACATTAAAAAAAAAAAAAAAGCAGTAATGTTGTTAGGCTATGTAATAAACCCTCCTGGTTGTTTTTCTGCTGCCTTGACCGCAAACAGGAGGAACGAGCACACGGCTTCAAATGCTCTTAACGCCTAAAACAGATGCTTCAGACCAGATTTCCACTTATTCGGCATAAGGATGTTTAAAAAGGCTTGAATTTCGCCCGAATCCATGAATCCAGGGTTTATTTGAGTTTTTGGGGATGCTAACCAGCTGCTCTCGGTAGTTCAAAAAAAAAAAAAAAAAAAAAAGAAAGAAAGAAATCAATACATCTTTGCCATGATTATGCATCATGACTCTCCAAAAGCAAAATGAGTGAGAGCAAACGTGATTCTTGTCACACAGCATCCAAAACCAGAGGGGATAACCTGATGGTTATTCCACCAAATATTGATTTGTGAACTCTTCCTGAGTTCAGAAGTTTAGTATTGTTCCGAAATGAACATGAACTTGTTTTCTTTGCATTATTTGAGGTCCCTTAATCTTTTGCAGACCCGTATATGAGAACTTTGCCACTGGCTAAAAAAACAGCGCTCTGGTTCTCTTCAACGTGGAAATGAACATGTGACATTAGTGGTAGGCGTATGTAAATATTTGAACCAGAATCCTGGAAAAACTTTCACAGCCACATTGCGTCTTTATAAATAACTGAGGTTTGTTGCGTAGGCAGTCGTAGAGGAAGCTAATTAAAAGGCTAAAAGGAGTGTGATGTACATGCTAGTGCTAATGATGTGTGTGTGAACCTCCAACTCCAATCAGAGAAATACTCAGTTTTCAGCTTTCGGATCTTCTTCTTCGTCCCCCACTCTTCCACTTCCCTCCTCGACTGAGTGAATTAGCTTTATGAAATTAGCTGAAAGTATTCCCCCCCTCCCCCAGTCGTGACCGTTGTGACTAAAGGCGTCTGCCGTGCGCCATATCTTCACCGAGCACTCTCATCGTTTCCGTCTGCCGCTCCAGGAAATCGTGTCCGACTTATCGCCGGGTGATTAACGAACGGAAGACACGTAATGCGCGTGATGGCCGCGCGATGAGAGCATCAAGGCGCTGAGAAGGCTGGCCTTTGTTCAACAGTCTGGGAGAGCGCAGGGTTAGTGGAGAGCGAAAGCAAAAATTAGGCAGGCTTTCTGCAAAATAAGTCTGGGTAATCCATCAGATGCCAGAGCTCATTATGCCAGCGCTACACCATGAAAGAGAGCCCTTTATCTGGGCTTCCTGTTCTTATTAGCAGCACTCAGGCAGAGCACAGTCGCAGTCCCTCCTTCGTCCCCAAACTCTGCACTGAGGGACAGCTGCTGACACAGAGAAGCAAAGTCATTCTCTGGCCTCGGTTTTTCTGGCCAGCGCCGCGGCGACAGCCCTGCCAAGTTCTGTTGGGCCGGTGCATCTGTGTTTTGTGTGTCGCCGTCGTGCGAAGGCGTGCGTGTTTGCGTACACACGTCCGGGGAGGCCTGAATAGCTACTGTCAGAAACCTTTTAGCCAGCTGCGCCGCATCCGCCTCTTCACCGGCGCTAGCCAAATCCAAAATGGCCGGAGCTATTTTTAAGCCTGTGATTCTTCACCTCCCCCCAAAAAAAGAGATAGAAAAAAAAAAACCCTGACATGCCGAATGATTGAAGCGGTTCTTGGGCCTCTCTTGGGCAGAGCGAAACCGCCAGCGGAATACAAATGGCTGTGTGTTTTTGCCGGCGAGCGGCTCGTCTGAATTTTACGCCGCATAAGATCTGAAAGTATTTTCCAAAGTTAGTGTGCCGAGCCATCCATCCGCAGGAGCTCACGAAACTCCTGCGGGTATGTGAGGAGTAATGTAGCACTCCAGGATGATAAGACACACAGCAGAGTGAGCAAATGACACCTGGTGCATCACAAGGCTATTGGGCCCTTGAGAATCCTCCAAATGATTGCTTTTTTTTCCTTTTCGTTTCTCGTGCCTCACAGGAGAGCCAGCAAGGAGGAACGGAGACAAACTTTGAATCTGGTCACATTTAGGATTACATGTGTGTGAAAGATGAACTATTAATGCAACCATTAAATTTAATCTCTTTTACTGCAAGGCTTCATGCACAGGAGCCTATGCAGATGCAATGCCGAAAGAGACCAACAGAGTGCAGTAGGTGACAGTAGTGGCTGCGGCGACGTCCACATGAGGTTGCAGCGAGGGTCGCGGAGACGCCGAGGAGTCCTCAAGCATGGCAGGTGGAGCGAGTCATCCAATGAAGAGGGAGGAGAACAAAACAGCACAAAGACGACAAATTAGTCCATCTCCAAAGATGAGGCGGTTCAATTATTACAGGCAGATAGTAGCTGGCCGGGTGAGGCGGAGGTGGATTGAACTTTTCAAAGGAGTAGAGGTGCGGCGTGAGGGTCATTAAAAAAGGAAGGGTGTGTGTGTGTGTGGGGGGGAAGCTGCTGCTTGAGGGAATGAAAGGTTGAAAATAAGCCTGGACTTCCAGTCTTTGGACACCCAGCGAGACAGAGACAGAGAAACAGACAGGCAGATCCTTCTGTATGCAAGAAGTCGCACCGCTGTCCCTTCCACTCTCTTTCCTGTGTTCCCTCCAGGCTGCTAGATCAAACCTCATTGAGGAGGTGACTTGGAGATGTGCATTTGGATGATATAGATTAAAAAGAAAGAGCTCTGAGCATTTTACATGCAGTGTCTTGCAAAAGTATTCTCACTTTTTCCCCATATTACAGCCTCATGGATCAATGCATTTTGGGGGATTTTTATATGATGGACCAACACAGTGTAGCACATTATTGTGAGGTGAAAGACACAGAACTGTTTCAAGAAACTGTTTATGGATAGAAGTCTCAAAGACTTTTTATTCAACCCTTCTTGCATCAATATTTTATTGAACGACCTTACACAGCAGTTACAGCCGAGGGTTGCTTCCAGCTGTGCACATATAGAGACTGAAATGATTCTCATACTTACATGGGAATTTACTCAAGCTCACTCAGATCGCATGAGGAGAGTTTGAACATCAATATTCAAGTCTAGGATCATTAACTGGATCTAAATGTAGACTTTAACTAAATCGTTTACTAATGGTTTCTCAACTCATGGCACGTTGCTGTATGTCATAAAAAAGCTGAAAGAAACATAATTTACCAAAAAAATTGACATTCCTTGAATTCCCAATCTCAGACCCTAGTATGGCTGCCACGCATATGAAACCTGGTGATAACAGTTTATTTGTATGTATGAGTTATCTATGATTTGTACATGTATGTAGTACTTAAAAACACAAAATGTGCATGGCAGCCTCGCTTCTGTCAGTGTGCCCCAGGGCAGCTGGACACAATGGCAAACTACTATCTAGTAGCATCTATTACTACTTCAGTCTTCTACCAGCCCAGAAGACTGGTCTTTGAATGAAGTCCAAAAAAAGTCTGATTTTGGCCTCACATAATCAGAACACATTCACCCACATCTGCTGCGTCTGATACATGAGTGATGGCAAACGGAAAATGGGTTTTCTTAAACAGCTGCTTTCTTTTTAAAAGCCAGCATTGTAAAAATCACAACTAAGAAATCTCTGATCAGCAGATTGAGTTGCACCTATCTCCAATCCCACAAGCTGTATCATGGGTCTGGTGGCTTCACATTTAATGAATGCTCTCTTTGACTGGGATTTTGATTTGTTCCTTCAGCTTCAAGATACTGTTCTTTCAATAGATGTTCTTCCATGACCATCGTCCTTATACCTGCTGATAAAAGCTAATAGCACATTTCTCTGTTTTCATGGGATTTTCAGAGACATGCAAAGCTGTTTCAAGACCCGAGCCTGCTTTGAACCTCTCCAGAACTGTATTCTCTACTTGCCTGTTATGTGCATTGGTCTTCATGATGCTTTTTGCTTGTTAATCAAACATCTGAGGCTTTCACAGAAGAGTTGCACTTACACTGAGATTAAATTATGCATGGGAAGACACCCCACTTTTCAGATTTTTACTCAGAAAATGTTATGAAAACCATGTATTCCTTTTTTTCCTTCCACTTCACAGATAATGCTGTGAGGTGCTTTGTGTTGCTCACTGACATAAAATGTTTTTGAGATGCATTGAATTTTGGGGATTTTAATTCTTTTGCTGTCCACATGGCTGGAGGATGCGTCAAAGAGACAGAAGACATAGCAGATCGAGTGTGGGCTCCAGAAAAGTAATATAATGGAAGGAAGAATTTTCTTTTCATAATGTGTACATGAGTGTGATGTTTGCATTCAAACTCAGTAAACACCTGTCATGCACGCTCTGTCATCAGTATGGTCCCATCATCTGCATGTCAAAGGTTACCAAACAAGCTAACGGCTGAGAAAGCAGCGCAATCAAACAGAGGAGAGCAGGAGGCAAATCAGTTGACTTTTCCCCCCGGATGGGACGACTGCTGACAGCAGCTCTCAGCCTGAGTACAAACACACATACACATAAATACACACACATAAAATCTTCACAGGGACTTTGCATTGACTTCCATTCATTTTTATAGCCTAGCCCTGACCTTTACCCTTTTGCACACTTAACCTAACTAGTAGAGTGCATTTCAATTGAAAAAAGTGAGCACCAAAAAAAAAGTCCTCACTTTCCATACATGACCTCCCTTCATTGGTAAATATGTTTACAATGATCCTCTGTTTGTAATATAAACAAGAACACCTCCACACACACACCCACACACAGTTTGTACTTCCATACAAACTGAGGACTTTGTATTGACTTCCATTCATTTTACTAACTGCAATTCTTCCTAACCATCACCTTGACCAAAACTTCATTCACACCATGCCGCTCGTTCCTCAAATGACCTCCCTTTGTTGGTAAATACCGTGAAAGTCTGTGTGCGTGTGTACGTGCAAATTCACACACATCGTATGCCGAGCAGAGCCCACACATTTCTCACACACAAATGAATTCTATCTCGTCCTTCAGCATGCATTCGGCTAATTGGAGTCTGATGAAGAGGTCCGATGAAGAAACAATGAAGCAGGCAGCAGAGGATATCGCCAGCCAACACAATTGAAGTCGCAGAAAGGCTATGCAGATAAAATCTCAGCCCGAGCATTCAAAAACCCTACAGTTGCCCCCTTTTTTTTCTCTTCCCCCTTTTTTTCTGGCGCTGGCAAAGATGAATATGAAGAGGCCTAATTGAGGGCCGTTTCCTGGGGGAGTCGGCTGGAGCAGCTGTATTATTTGCTCAGTCCACCATGCAGCCAGAGTGGCTGTTTTTCCATTTCTTCCTGAGCCCCGGGCCTCCTCGCCTTCCCCACTTTTTCTTTTTTTTTTTTTTTTTTTCTTTTTGCATCCACAAGGCATTTTCAGTCTGGAAAAAGTGAACGGATGGACCTGGAGGACGCGAGGGACGGAGGGGGAGGTTCCAGTTCTCGTTTCTAGCTTGACATTGAGAGCACGTTTAGATTTAGTCTTCAATACTCTGGGAATTGATCCTATCAAGACAAGGATAAAAAAAAAAAATCAATGGATTTGCAGTAGTTCATTATCACTTCAGAGTCCCAAAGATATCGCTTGATGGTTTGGCTCCCTGAACAGGAAATTCACTGATGTCCTACTGGTCAGAAAGCCCTAGAAGCTACGATGTAACACACAAATGCTTCCCTCCTCCACTGTCCTCCCAAAAAAAAAAAATAAAAAAATCTGCCAAGATGAAACTTATTAACCAACAATGACATATGAATGAAAAAAAAAAAACAGGCCTGCTGCCCTTACAGCTCTGGCGGCAACCCTAAATTTATCCGTCTCATTCTCTCCACGCTCGCCATTCTTCCAAGCACAAAGCTAATATGCGGCGGGCCTGACAGTCGCCACGGCGTGAGGAGGCATTTACATAAGCTTGTGTATACGACCATTGTGATGATAATAAGCGTGTGATCTCCTGTGTCAGTGACTGAGCAAAAACATCTCATCCATTCAAATAGATATGTCAGCTGGAGCATTAGCCTCGCGTATAATTGGCCACAGAGGTCATCCTGGCAAAGCGGAGAGGCGACATTTAATGCGGTGCGAGAATTTGTCGTCCTCGTTCAGGGAAAAAAGAAATAGAAGGAACCCTCTGTCTCGCCCCGATGACATCCGAAAGCTGCCCTCGCCTGGCCGAAACGCGACGCCCCTCCCGATCGGTGCCAGTCACAGCTGCTCACCCAGAGCTTATGTTTCTCATGTAAGATTTCTGTAATGGTTTTCATTAATATCACTTATGTCTGCCGTCCCCGAAGAGACATGCGGGGCCGCGCTCGTCCTCCTAATGCATCATTTGAGCGCTATGTGGCGAAGGGCCGTGACAGTGGTTCAAAGGCTGGCAAACTGATATGGAAACCCGACCTTGATTCGGAAACACTGACACTTATTCAGTCTTCATCACAACTTTAATATTTGGTGTATTTTGTTTTAGCTTTTCTCTCACTGTGGAAAAAAAAGTATACAGATATAATTTTACACTCCAGAAACTTCCTTGATAAATGTTTTCCACAACCAAATGACTGAAACCTTGGATTTGAATCATTCACAACAGGTGGCAACTCATTTAAAATACAACAATTAACTCAGTTAACAATTTTAATTAATGAATCAAAACTATTTTCAAGCTACTAAATCAACAAATAAATAGACATGTGAGCTGAGCAGGAAAAATATTTAATGTTTTTTTATTTTTAAATCAGTTATTTTGGTAATTCAACCATCAGACTGGTGCAAAGTGCTATTTATATCCATTTAGCTTTCCACTGTTTCAGGAACCTCTGGTCATTCGTGGGGTTTCTTCTTTAGAAGCGTGGACGCCGGCCTTAGCGTCTGCTGGAACATAATTAGCACTGAGATGCTGTTCTCGACTTTCAAAAGCTATAGTGATAGCCTAACTCCTTTTACCACAACTTCCACACAACAGCAGTCTCTTCTGGCGTCCCATCAGCTTGACTTTGAAGTGGAAATTAAATCCCGGTGGGACGAGAGACGCAGCTTGGTTTCCCAGTACTGCTGTTTAGCGGATGTCGTTTGTGCGTCAGCTATTCGGGCGTACCAGAAACGCGCCAATTACAAGATTCTGGCTTTATTTCCTTAGAGAACATTTTCAAATCAGTTTGAATAATGAACTGAACTTAACTGCACTGGTGGATAACAAGGGCCAGTTGAAATGTATGTATGATTGGACTGCAATTATTTGTAAATAATTGGTTTGAATGGTTGTGAAATGGTCCTATGACAGACTGGCGACCTGTCCAGGTTGACCCCGCCTCTTCCCCAGAACGTTAGATGGAGACAGGCACCATCACTTCCCGACCCAACTAGGGACAAGGCTGTCCGAAAATGGATGGACGGATGGATGTTATGAAATGGCAATGTAAAAATAACAAGCTTCCACTTATTATTTGGTCCAGTGGGTAAGGGTTACCCACTAACCCTACCTTACCCTACTCTAACCCTAAACCATTGATATGAAAGATTGTCAACCTTAAAGCGTTCGCATAACAACTTAAACTTTTGCATTTTTATAGCCGGAAAATGAGAATTTTTGACAAATTCAACTGCTGCTCTGTGCAGTAAACAAGCCCTTTCATGCTCATGTAGAGAGCTAGTGTGTATCTGGTTACTTCCTTACTTACTTTGGTGTTTTGTGGAGATGAAGCAGCTTAAAAATGCTCAAACCTCACCTGTATTTTAAAATACATCACTTTTTCTGTGATGTATTTTAGTTCAAATTAACTTTTTATATCCAACTTCTTGGTTTATAAAAGCATAAACGCAGGAAATGAGCTCCTTCAAACATTTGCCTTTTATGAGCAATATGCTGCCTTTGCAGCCCACATTTACACTTCAATCACTCTACACTGGATTTATTTAATGTTACTTAACTAAATGAGAATGTAGAAAGAAGTTACCCCTGCCTGATTAGAAGGATCCCAAGTCCTACTAATAACACCTCAAAATACAAAAAAACCCCCAAACAAGATAAGCTTGCAATTCTCCTAAGCAGCTGTTAAAATTTTCTCATTTGGCTTTTTAAATTTTTTTTTTTTTACAATTTCCTCTTCATAATAAAACACTTTCAACATCCTAAAAATTTGCAAACGGCAATAAGATAACCAGATGTAGACAATAAATGTATAATGAGTGTTTACAATGTAATAATGTGCAAAAAGAGCGTCGCTGATGTTTTTGTGGCGCCTCGTCTTTATTTGTCGCCACATGGAAATCTTTATTACTTGACACTGTTTCAACGGAAACGTGTTTGTAAAAGTTTTTCTGACCAAACAACATGTTTGCCTGTTGATGCTAGATTTACAAGTACAACAAAAAGTTAGTTATGTAGAATGTAAATAATATTTCAGAATTTTCTTACTCATTTCTGCAATTTGCCTCTTTTTTTTCTGTATTTGATGGTAGCTTTAAATAAAAAAATTTAGAGAATATTATCCAATATTGAAAATAGTGACTAGTTTTGTACCATAACGCCCTGGCATGGTGTTAAATTCTGTTATGCAAGTTTGTCATTCAGCAAATGTCCGTCGTCCAGCGGTTCTGCAGTGTATGCCGTGTCGACACAACATAAGACGAATTTCAACTGGTTTTTGGACTTGGCCATTAGGAAGTGGCGCAGGCTTTCTGCAAGCAGGCAAACCTCAAGGCAGAATTTCACAAAGTACACTTCTGCTCAAGGGATCAACCACCTGGGTCGGTCGTGAGAAGCTCAACCGGGTTACAAAGCCCCAACTTTCAGCCAAGCTCAAACAAGAAGAACCCCTCAGAGAAACGAACTCTTGTTTTTCTCTTTTGAGCCGAGTTGCTTTCCAGGAACCTGAAAAGTTTGGAAGCAGCGTGTCCTTCGAAAACCCTAGCCATAAATCAGGCCGGGAAACCTTTAAATGTGTTCTAAAAAGAAAAGAAAAAACACAACCTGCAATTTAATTTACATTTGGGATTTAATTAGCGTCGGTTTTAGTTCAGAAGGACGTTTTTCTGAAGGTAAAGATTGTTTGTTTTAAACTCATTTAAGCAAAGTGTTTTTCTCTGGTTGGACTGAACACTTGCGTTGCGTTTTTTAACACCAAGCCAAGACAAACTGCTGCTGCAGTATCTTATAATTGGCTTCCAGATCCATCACCTGCTTTGGAGATACTGGGCGGATGTCTCCGTATGTTGATTGCTTTTAATCCAAAGCCGTGGATGGAAGGGATTGCATTAGCCGTAATTGAATTTATCTCCAATATGTTCGTCAGGAAGCAGACGGCGAGGCTGATGTCTTAACACATGTAATGTGTTATGCTGGGGGTTTTGATTCAGGAAAGGCAGATTCCACAGCTGACGTTGAAAATATAACATCGAGTGCTTTCTAAACTCTATAGAGAAGCAGAGTCAGAAGTAGAAGAATGTTTCTATTTCTCCAGCCAAAGGGCTGGAGCTGCTTTTGGTGCCCTATCCCCCCCAAAACACAAAACAAAACAAACATTTGCATAAATAACTGCACATTAATAGGTAGGACTGCACATTTGCAAATACAACTTGATTGAGGGTTGGTTTTAAAGGGCCAGTACTATGTTTTTTCCAGCCACATGGTAATATTCTATAGCAGAATCAAGAAATGTATATCAAATATGGCTTAAGAGAAATTTGACTTAGTAGTTTAACACCTTATAAGTGGGCCTTTGTCACATTAAGAACTCTTCATGCTCTTTCTGAAACTCTCCCTCCAGTAAGTCATCTCAACCTCACTTTAACCCTTTGATGTTTTCACCAGTAGCAACTCCTACAATGAGCTCAGCAGATGAACTCTTCCACCAAATGTTTGCTAATTGCTGCCGGCTAGTCTGAAGGAGCCGAGTGGGGGAGTTGTGGAAGCTTGGAAACTGGAGCTGTGTCCAAACGCGGGGCTGAGGTTCACCCATGTGTTTTGCACAGCTGAGCGGTTGCCATGGGAGATTAAGGCATTTCTCAAACATGAGTGGAAGAATCAAGTCAACACTCAGGTCTGTTTTTGATAAGGGAATAACTTTATAACATGATGTGAAGCTAAACATTTCACATAATACTGCAAATTGAAAACATCTGGGAGATGTATCCATGTTGGTCCCAATAAGATGATCATCTTCAAACATTTTAGTTAAAATTAATAAAAAATCCAACAATATTTTAATAATGCAATATTGTGAAACATGAACAGTACACACAAAATAACAATTGTTCTTTCCCCACAGGGTGACTGCCAGTAATCTTGCCTCAAGATTGACCCAGAAAACAGGTGAACACTGTGCTAACATCAAAATATGTTTAGCAGAAAATCTTTAGAATAAAGTGCTTTGCATTTACATGTTGTCACATTGCAAAGACCAATGCAAAGGAGCAGATGTGTTTGAAGTGCAGGCTTTCTTGAATGTTTGAAACATGAAACACCTTCTCGTCCCCATCAACAAAACGTGTTCCCACATTTTGGGAAAGAGGCAACGTTGACAAGCAACGCATACGAATGTATTTTACAATCATTTCAAAAATCTCCTCACAAATCCAAGTAATTCACAAACAATAATTAGACTTTATTCGTTTTTCTCAAAAACGTTAACAAAAATATCTCCACTTTCATCAGATTGTCATCTAATCTAATCCAATCTGAATGGAGAAGGATTAAAAGAGCGCTCTCTCTTTCACGTCCGTTTTTTATTACGTCACCAATCAGAAGAGTGACGGCACATTTTTCCGACTCATGTTCATGGGAAAGTCAATTCACTGCGTTACAGATCTCCAGACAGAATAGCACACCAACCTTTTTTTTTTTTCCCCCTTCCTTTTATTGTCAAAGAAGTTTAAACCCATTGTCTCCATGACAGATTTAGAGGGCTCTGAGGGGATAAGAGCTGGCAACGGATGTCTAACCAATGTTTTGATGAAAAGAGTCTCCCTGATCCCGGAAGGAATCAAATTCCAAAGTAGTAGCTAATAGATAAAATATTACTTCCCCAGTTGTAGTCCGCGGAGGCTCCCACTTGATGAAGGAAGGCAATCTTTCGTGGGAGTTGCAAAGATAAATCTCATCTCAAGAGGGTCTGTGGAAGCAAAAGTTTTCTGGAGTGCAAGAGAAAGCCAGAAACGCAGCCAAGGAACTTCGACGGTCACGCTACTGTAGCTGACCGGACAGGCTGAGCTCCACGGCTTACCCCGATGAGACAGGAGCTCGTTCTTCATCTGCTTCTCCTCTCGTCCTGACCTGTTGGTTAGGTGTCCGGCTTACTAAATCCTCCTGACTTTGCCGCCGAACAACCCTTTTACAGGCGGCGGCTCCGGTGGAGAGGAAGCGCGAGTGGAAGACGAGCCTCAGAGCTCGTCAAGCTTGACGTGGTGGGAGGGATGTTGGCGTGAAACCCCGGGAGAGCTATCATCATGACCAAAAATGAGTGTAGAAATGAAATGCCATAATCGCTCTTGAATAGTGTTTTTGATTCACCGTGGAACTCAGTAATTATTTAAATTGTCTGGATTTAAACTAAATCTCTGTCTGAACGGTTTCAATGCTATTTCATCTGTTTTTTGGTTTGTTTGTCTAGGTCTCTCGGATGCTAGCTGTGTTCCTGGATATGAAATAAAACGTACAGTAACGGTTCGTCTAGAAAAAAGGGAAAGCGAAGTGCGTCACATCCACACGCCAAGAGGACGCATGTCGAAATCAGACCATCCCTCATCATGTTGGTATCATTTGTTCGCAAAGTAGCTTTGTGTTAATGCTTTTCCCTCCACTTCACCTTGTTGCACTGATCCATGGGGACTTAAATGACCGACTGAACTCATATTGTGTTTTTTTTTTACTTATAAATTATGCTTTAAGATTCAGACATTTGGGAGGAGCGGCATCTGTCATAAAGATTCTTCTGTAGAAAAAGCAGTTTCCCTGGATCAAACATTCAAAAGTTTCACATAAATGAAAGCAAACAGCAAAATAACATTTGACAGCTTGAAATTCACCAAAAAAAAAAAAAAAAAGCAATAAATCTTTCTTCTTGTTTTGTCATGGAGATGGTTTGAGACACTTAATGAAAATTTCACTCATTCATATTGGATAAAAACTAACGCTTATGGTTTTTTCCTGTAGGAAAATATGCCCTGCTGGTAATTTAGAAACGGACCCCGGTAAAGTCACGGAAAGTTCACTTTGGGTTTGATCGTCTCAGCCAGTCAGATCAAAGGAATGAAGTCAGTTTCTTAAATCAGTTTCGTGTCCGTCTCCTTCAGGAAATGTGCAAAAAAAAAAAAAAAATATATATATATATATATATATATATTTTTTTTTTTTTCCGGCAGAGAAAAGCCTTCAGTGTCGTCCTCAGAGGAGCTTTCATTAAAGAAACCCTGATATAAGAAAAGCCTTGACAGAATCAGAGCTCAGCCTTTATGTTTGTGTTTAAATGTGAAGCGACTCCAGGATACAACAACGAAGTCATTATGAAAGCTACTTAGAGGGAAGACTATTGGTTGGGTTTTGTTTCTGTTACAAACGTAATCCAAACGTTGTCGATATTCCGCTAACGTCGACCAAAACTAATTTTGTTCTCAAACTGGTAACTGCCTGATGTTTTTCTGACGTTTTTTTGTGTGTTTTTATGGTGTGAAGCTCTTTGTGCTGCTTGTGCTGTAAAATAATCTCGAGTCTCTAACACCTCGACTGTGGGAACTTCTGTTGATTTCGGATCCCGTCACCCGTGCCAAACTATTTCTTAATGAAAAATTTTACGTTCTTCTGACAAACATTTCTTCAGTTCATCCATCTAATGTTGTCTTGTTGCATTGCTCTTTATTTCTTGTCCAGGAGAGGCGGCGTATGAAAACAGGATACTTGTTTATATGTTTGCTTCTCATGATCCTCTGCGACTCATTGAACCTGCGCAGAGCGCCACACCCCCATACGAACATATGTTTTAAAAACAATGTCTTTACTTTTGAACAATGTCCACCAGAAAAAAACTTGTTTTGAACATCTTCTACGAGCCAGTGGGTGTTTTTTGCCAAATCCTGACTGGTTTGCAAGCGTTCTCTTGGTCAAAATGCACGACTTCAATCCTCAAATCGTGATCTTGCGATCCTCGAGGGAACTTCGGAGGGAAATTACTTTCTTAGGAGACTTTTGTCACAGGAGACCACTGTTACCAGAAACTGAAAGGCAGATGTTTTGCTTAAAAGTCCCTGCAAAAGAAAGGCTTGAGCCAAAATGAAAAAGTTTTTAACCATCAAAATGCCTCGATAAATACAAAATACCCTAACCTACGTGCCTTTGTGTGTTTTGATAGTAACTATAGCTTTTACTATAGCCAAAGCAGCCGACGACGGTGCAGCAGTTCAATATCAGGCAGATTTTACCTTGAGGGACCTCACGTTGCCAATGTGGGATTCATAAAGAGCTCATCTGCATGAGACAATGTGAGAAACCGCAGTGTTCTCACAGCCAATAACGGCGCACAAAGCAACAAATCCAACAGTGGAAATGAGATTCCTGCAGCAACAGGCTCCGTCTGAATGTCAAGCTGACATATTACTGAACGGAGGAGGGTGAAAAGATCCACGGAAGGTTATAGAGTGCCAGACCAAAATTTTCGACGCCCACCGTGGGTTACTCATCGAGCGCTTACAGTTGTTCAGATACTCGGGTTTTAATCCTGGCTCGCCATCTGGTCCGGCTGCCATGGAGACTGACACATCTGCCCCGCACACGGCACTTCTTATCTCCACTGTGTCGGGATGCGTTTTATCCAGATTACCTTTGCGGCTTGACATTAATCTCTACCGCAATTGGATTGGTCTTTTCATGTCACCAAAATGATCATTCGTCCCCCCTCCTTTTCGCCTTTTTCGCAGCTCTCACAATAGCCAGGTCGTTCTTGAAAGACGACGAATCGTAACAAAGAATGTTTTTCCAGGAGAGGAGATCCATTTTACTCCAAACGCCGTCACGGCAGTTTTTCTGAGGCTGCACATCCAGAACTGAAAGAAGAAAAATCTGTGACAAAAGATTGCAAAGCATAATTTTGTTTGCTTTTGTATGCACCAAAAACTTTGTTTGGGGAAAAACAAATAAAACTTTTGAAAAGATAAACAACCATCTCAGTGCCTTGCAATAGCATTCAGATCCCCTGAGCTTTTCTCTTATTATGTCCACAAACTTTGATGCATTTTATCAGGATTTGACGTAAATACTCACATAACAGTGAGTAATTGTGAAGTGGAAGAAAGTGAGATAATTATGAGAATATCCTGCAAATAATAACATCCATCTAGCCCAAGTTGCTCTCAAATATTGACATGATGCACAATATAACCAATCGAGCCCACAGCCAGAAGCGGGTTGAGTTAGTTGTACTCAAGTAACAGTAACAGTTCAACAAATTTTGACTTAAGTAAGAAGAAATCACTCAAGACTTGACAAATATTTGGAAAATAAGTTTCTCAAGTAACTGATCAAAGCATAATTTAATATTTAAACCGAACTGTACAGTTACTTGGGAATGATTGATATAAATAAGTTACAAAATAAAGTCGTTCAAAAGAAGCGATACTTCGTAATGAAACTACACAAGTGAAAGTAAAAAGTGCAGCGTAGACAAAATACTCCTAAAAAGTTACTCGAGTAAATGTAACTGAGTAAACTGTCCAGAACCTCCATGTTGAAACACGGTGCTGGACGGGTCATGCTGTGGGAGATTCCGACGATGTTTCATTTTATTGTCGTTCTGTGTAGGGATGAGCTGTGTGTCATGATCTGACAGAGCAAATGACTTCGGCTGATGTCAGGAAACATAAACAGAACGGATATGATCCCCGTAAACAAGCTAACCAAAAACATTGAAGTGTAATACAGAGCAACTTGAAAATGGATTATCAACATGATGTAAAAGAGCTTGAGCTGTTGTGTAAAGAAAGTTAGGAAATCTTTGATATTAAGGGTGTTTTGTCCCTCTCGCTCCTGACAAACATGTTTGTTTTGGTTGTATTTACTCAGAACCCCCTGCGTTGTTGTCCACTTCCTGCTTTTGGATCGGTCTCTGGTTCACTTCGATCACATAGGCATTCGATTCGCACCACAGTTCACTTTATCCGAACCCAGACTGAGGCTTTTGGGCGTAAAAACCTAAAGAGTTTGATCGGAGTTTGATTGGTGCCGCCCCAAACCAACCAGGACTTTCATAGTTCATTTGAAGCGGACCAAACGATGCTGGTGTGAACGCGCCTTTAAACGTTCAAAGCAGAACGAGACGCTCCCTGAGGGACTGCTTCGGTGAACGGTGCGTTCAAATGCACGCCACACTTTTCCTCCCACCTCTTTGCACTACTTTGTGAACGCCTGCTGCATAAAATCCCAATAAACATCATCCTTCGTGGTTAGAAACGAACAAAGTGTGCAAACGCTCGCAGGAATGCGTATTTGTCTGCACGATAAGTCTCTTTTACATGAAGGCCTGTTGAAAGCACTTGACCTGCACCGCGGCAGCCATACGAGGCACTTCACATACGAGGAACAATTTTAAGCACCACAACTGCAGTCGGGCAATAAAGGAAGAGCGCAGACCTCCGAGCCAGCAGCTCTAAAAACACACACACTACATCCACAGGAAAAACATTTGACAGAAAATGGCATATTTACACCCTCGGCCCTTTGTCACTTTAACAGCTCCGGCTGCGGACGGCGTTTTATTGGGGACGTATTTGCAGCCCGGGGGGAGTCGGGACGAGAGGGAGCGGCCTTTACGGGTAAATCAAAGAGCCGCCTCTGAAACCGCAGGGACGACGAGGCACAAATCCCATTCCTCTTTCCCTCCCCTTTCTTTGTTATTTTTAACTTCCACCAGCATAACGAGGGATCGACGGAAACGCAGCCGATGTTACGTGGCAGCTCAGAAGGAGACGCGACCTCGGAGAGGAGAACGGAACGTCCGCTTCGATCGCTAACGACGAAAGCGGGACGAGTTGAAACGAAGAAAAAAAAAAAAATTGCAAAAAGGTATAAAAGCGTCTTCTGTTCTGAGGTCAACCCAAAAGACGAGCTGGTTTCCATTTTTATTTTATTTTATTTTTTTTTTGTTTTTGGCAGTTTGTCAACTTAGATATTGAACATAATGGAGGAAGTGAAGCAGAAGCAAACGCGCACAGAAACACACACGCACCAATCTTTCGTTCTGTAACTTAATTTATTTCCTCCAGCACCAGCAAGTGCATGCATGAGTTGGCATCAAACAGCCTACAGAAATGCATGCAGCTTGATTACTTAATCAGATATTCTTTTAGATGAGTTGCTCCATACGGATCACGGGACGCGGGTGTGCAAGCCCTCACAAGTACAAGCTCCACGCGATAAAGCAAACTCATTCAGAAGTTAATGAGTTGAGCAGAGTTAATTAATCCATCTAAAAAAAAATAAAATAAAACAGGCACACACACAAGTCAAGCAGGGTGCAAAAGCGATTTGTTTTGTTTTGTTTTGTTCTTCGTTTCTCGTCGCAGAGATAGACCCGTGTGAAATGGGGACGTCGTCCCGTCGCAAATCGAAGATGAGGGGGGAGGGGAGCTGCTGCTTCGCAAGAGGTTAGACGAGTTAGACGAAGTTGTCGTGAACGCTTTTAGCTTGCGAGCAGATAAGCGGAGGTGAGGGGCGAGGAGTCGAGCAGGAGGGAGTGGCAATCTAGCGTGCAGAAATGAGCGTTTTCGGAGTGCTCCGCTCTACCTCAGGCGCCCCTGCTGCCTCCCCGGCTGCACAGGATTATTTTCAGAAACCGTTTGTCTGGCAAGAGGCGATTATCCTGCAAAGAGTACATGTGTTGTGTTTTTTTTTTTTTTTTTAAATTTGATTAGATTAAGCTTTTGAACTGTCCTCAAGCTCTGCGGGTACACATGCAGACAAATGAGTAAATCAGAGAAATAAAAAAAAACCCAACAGCAACAAAACCCAGGATGAATGAGTCAGTGTCGCTTGTACAAAATTCGCTGATTGGCACGATAAGAAACAAAACAACGGAGGTAATTTGGGATGCGGAACAACTATGATTCTGTTGTAGCAAGGGAGTCGAATTGCTCCACAACATTTGTGTGGAAAATGAAAAAACAAGCAGATTTCTTTCAATCAGTCAATAATATTTCTACCATTGGGTGGATTTGGTTACGACGAGTTGAGAGTCAGCTTTCTTGCAGGACAGGGGACTTTACATCGTCACAAATATGACGCTACTTTGAGACATTAAATATTGAATATATCTTTGTCCGATATGACATATTTAACATGCATTATGATTAGCGTTAGCGCCACACAGGAAAGAAGAGAAAGTCAATACAATCTGATGGTCAACATACAGAGACTCCTGTGAACTTTTTAAACTTTTCTCAGTTAGACAAAAAGTAAAACCTGTATATAAAAACATGTTTTTCTGCTCCACATGTTCTTTTCACTGTAAGGTTTTGGACCCTGTGGGAACGTGTGTGTGGAGGCCACTGCTTGGTCCTTCATCCTCTACCCAACAACGTATTTATTAACATGAGCGATTGTGTATGAAAAAAAAAAACAACAATAATTTGAATCACCTGCTGCACGTTATTGATTTCTAACGCTTCCACTGAGAATGGTTCGGTTCCAGTCTACACGCAACAAGAAGTGTCAGGGTGAATTTTTTTCTTTGACAACAGATTTACGCCACAGTGGCAAAAAAAGGGGGAACAAAAATGTTCTTCTTGTGTTTGGGAAATGTAGCTCTCGCTTCCCACAACCCCCTGGTGTTTTTTTCACCACCGCCTTTCAAGGTAAGACCCTGTCATAGAGCTCTGTTTGTGCTGCAGGGGTCGAGCCTTTGGTGACCTCGCGACGGCCCTCATTTCGTTAGCCCACCGCCGACCTGTCGGCCCATTGGGGGTCGCTGCTGCCGGGCTCTCTGGAAGCAAACGTTCTTTTAGTACAATGCGGTGAATGTTGGGGTTGGGAACGTGCGGGAGACCCGGCTCACCCCTTCTTTTCAATCATTTACACAAAGTCATTTGAGCTCCATACTTTTCCTCTGTTTTCCCTCCTCAACAATACAGAACTGGTGGAAACGGTGCGGATGGCCACCGCCATCGTTGAAAGTCGCTAAAACTTTCTGTTGCATTTTAGAAGCAGGGACACAAAGTGTGGGGTATCACGCAGATCTAATTTCCAAAATTGATTTAATTATGTGGGGAACTGAAATGTTTGGAGGAAGAAAAAAAAAAAAAAATCAGCTTCTTACAATAAGTTGTACCTTAAACACGCAAAGGTGCAGTGAAGTATTATGGACGCCTTAAAAAAGTAAATAAAAAAAATCGAACAGTCATAATATTATGAGAGTAAATCTATGATAATAAAGTCAAAATAATAGAAGATGGAAGCTGCAATGTATCTGATGTCCTTTTTTCCCTAATTTGACCTGTAACAGACCCATTAAAATAACGCACATTTTACAGTTTACTGTTATTACACCATTGTGACTCTTTATTCCCATAACGTGCAGCCAGAAACACTCAATAGATCCATTTTTAGACAACAAAGTTCATTACCTTCCTGTTTTAAGCATTAGCTAAAGAAAAACCTGCCCCCATCCTCATGACAGAACCTCAGGACCACAACCGTCGAAAACTTGGGTAACAAAGTCATGACATTTTGAGAATGAACTCGAATGACAATAAAGTCAAAGTAATTTATTTTATTTGAATTTACTCTTGAAATATTCTCACAATTTCATGACTTTATTTTTTCATAATTTAATGATTTTACGGTGGCCCTCATAGCATTCATGCATGCCCGTCACGCATTCTCAACTGTGGCTGTAGGGTAGTAAATTCATCCCCTTGTGAATACAGCGAGTGTCTATGGTTGGAGCTCGGAGCGGTGCGGTTATCGTTTTGTGTAACAGGCCTGATTAACGTTAGGGGTCTGGCCTCCAGTGCAAGTAATTTGAAGAATTTATGAACTGCAAAGAAGACGGAGAAGTGGGGCCTGCTAATGATGCTTCTCCCTCATCCAGCCAATCAAGGAGGAGGCGGCGGCGGCTCGGCGTGGAGGGAACCAGTGGCGTATGTGGCAGAAGGGAACGCTGGGAAAATAAAACTCGGGAGCAGCAGAGCTGACAGCGCTGAAGAAGGATGCCGACCGACAGCAGGAGCCACCGAGGGAAGATAGTTGGAGGTGCTAATAGACGGCGCGGCTGAAAGCTACACGCCACGAAGCACGAGACAAAGGAGCTGATAAATGATCCGGGAAGGCTGTCAAGGCACAACGAGGAGGTGGGTAGAGTTAAGTAGTCTGCCCCTTGCTGTCAGGATAAAGGCTTGCCGTATACACATGTTAATGTTTTCCCTGGGAATCTCACTGCTGGGATTTCTCTCCCCTCCCCATTTAAGATGCCAGTTGCGTCTGGGTGATAAATTCCTTGGTCAGCCACCATCAGACCAAGAAACAGCAGCGACTGCTTTCCTGTCTGGGGGAAATCGTTGATGCTGTATGGTTCCTGTTGGGAAGGCTAATCTCGAGTCTTTAGCTCCTCTCAGACCAACTAACGGTGACTGTGACAAAGTAACGTCCCTCTGGTGTTATTGACCGAAACTGAAAAGCAGTTTCAAGCTTTGGCCTTTTACAAGAGTCCTTTTAGCTCCTTTAGCATTAACATTATCTTATATGGTCTTCTTTCAGCTAGCTAACCGGCAGTGTAAACGTGGTGTACTTTGATAAGAGGCTCGATAAAATGCTCCCTTCCCAGTGACGTCAAAGTAAAAGAGGCTTCTTTGAATTTTTAGCAAGTGTTGTCGAGCTAGCCGGACTAGCAGCTGCTGTTAGCCGGACTAGCAGCTGCTGTTAGCCGGCTAGCAGCTGCTGTTAGCCTGACTAGCAGCTGCTGTTAGCCGGCTAGCAGCTGCTGTTAGCCGGCTAGCAGCTCCGGAAATGCTTCATTCCTTCTTTGAACTAAGAGTCAGAGACAAAAATATGACAGCAATAAATGCAGATACTGAGAATCAAGGCCATACTAAGAAATGATAAATACAATTATGAGAATAAAGTTGTCATTTTGCAAGAACAAAGTCACAATTCAACTCCTTGACTTTATTCCATTATTCTGACTTTATCCTTGTAAGACTTTAATCCCATAATCTTATTTTTATTTTCTCAGAAATGTCCATATTTGTTATTCTGTCTGATGATAAATGTAACATTTTGAATCACAAACGATCAATTCTAATATTTAATGACTAGCATTTATTTCTTAAAATTGAAATGTGTAGATTGGGGAATTATGTCTCTTTTTCATAAATTACTTTTTCCACCCTTTACATGTATACCACTAATTTAGATAAAGCCTTTCGATTGTTTGGGATGACTACAGTTCGACTACCCCACCTTGTCTAAGTCAGACAGTTGAATTTGTTCCAGTGAATATCCCACAGACTAGCATATTTAAAGCAGCAGTGGCCTCTGAACACAAGCTTGGCCTGGTTGTGCAGCGCAGCTCCAACAAATCATCTGTGTCTGTGTTTCTGACCTCCTTCCACACGGACGGTTCTCAGTTTCCAGGAAAGTTTCTCGGAAAAAAAACACCCTTCTTCAAACAAACATTGCTTTTGAATAAAAGATGACCTTGCAAGACTACCCCTCAATCGTTTATGAATTATTGGCAACCTGGATGAGTAAAATGAAAAGTATGCCCTGCTGTCGAATTGAAATGATTCTGGCTTCATGTTTGAAATTAGACGAGAGATTGACAGTGCCGCAAACCAAAGTACCGGAATACTGAGAGTAAAAATAAAGACAGGAGGATCTCCACGCTGACCTAAATCATCCATTTGCAACTTTGCAGGGGTTCATTTGTAACGAGCAGCAGCGCGTTTGGATGAGGTGGGAGTCGCCGGGCCTCGTTTAAGACGTCTCCTGCTTCTAATTCCCCCTGCAGTCAGATGTTGTTGACATTTCGGTGTGGACTTGGTGCTCCATATCCGTACATAATGACTTCCCCACGAGGACTGCTGCTATCGTCTCAGCGGCATGCCACTCTGAGTCAATAATAACTGGACTGGAAACCTGGCCCAGAGAAAGCGGAGACGCGACTGACAGCTGGATCGGGAGAGGGGAGAGAAGGAGAGCGGTAAGCGTTAGCTCTGTGGAAAATATGAAGAAAACCTAAAGAGAACCAGGGCCGGTTTAAGGGGGTGGGGGTGAAGAGGGCTAAAGTGGCAACCGTGGAGAGAGGACAGGAAGTGAAGGGGGGAACGACTGGAGAGAAAAAGAAGAGGAGGCGCCAGGTGTGAATTCATGGACGGGGTCTCTGTTCTTAACCAGAGCACACACAGAGGTCTTTCTCTGACGGGGTAAAAGACCCGCCAGCTGCTGGGAAAAGAAGAAGAGGATGAAGGGATCTGAGGTGGACACCGAAGGCAAGGGTTGGCACTCTTCCCTTCCTGGCCCTCGCTGCGCCCTCGATGGGAGGCGTCGTGCCCGTGAAGCGCCTTCCTTTTTCAGCTGGGCCCCTCTAGCGAGTGCTGCTCCGATCCAAAACGCCAGTAAATGGGCTGCATTCAGGAGATGCTTTTCACGTCCTGTTGACGAGTACGTTTACAAGCTACCATCATTTATTCGCGCCCCAGCTACACGCTAGCAGATGTTTTTTTACAACTGCCTGTTTATGGCCTATTTGGAAATATATTTCTAACTTGGTAGGACGGTAGAAATGAGATTAAAAGACCCATGCCAGGGCAGTAGTCGGCGGTAATGATTACAACAGGAGAGTAAAAGGGAAGAACAGTCTGGGGTTTGGTTCATTGCAGTTCTTTCTCTTGGTTGTCATGATTTTTTTTCTAGATATCAGGAAGCCGGGCCACAGGGAAGGTTTCAAACCTTTTGGCAACCTTGATAAGATTTTCTTTGACCTTTGGGTAGGTATTATGGGAATAGAGACTCCAGTAAATAATATATACCAGCAAATGGTCAATTAGAATTACTTTCGGTTCAGACAGGCGTTACGATCAGAGCGAATGGCCCAAACAGATACCAGAACCAACATACCAGAGTGCAATGCAGATAATCATATGCAGCATTAAGATAAACTGACAGTGAGATTTGGATACAAAGGAAAAGAGGTGCAGACGTACACAAATTTGTTTACAAAAACAAAATGGAAGTACAGAGGAACAGTAGCACAAAGGTGTTTAACTATTATTTGAATATGCAGTTAGTACAATTACCAAATTAACCTTTCAATCACATGACAGAGCGTTAACCAAATCCAAGACGAAGTGAAGACGGCAAAAGTAAAGGTTCAACCGCATTTGTATTGTTTTGGTTTTCGGTTCTTGTACAGAACGCAACGCATTCACGCCATGAGCATCACCTCTTGGTCTGTGCAGTGCAGTCACGGCTTCATTGTGCTGTTTCTAAGATGAAAACATCTCCACTCACACAGCTGTCAATGGACCGAGACAGAAGCCGAAAGCTGAGACGAGCCCAATGACACTTAAACACGAGGAGTGGGCAATCAGGGCTCGCGCTGTGGTGGAGTGGGGAAAATGATCGACGTGGGGAAGAGCCGGTTTTCTGGCTCGACAGATCGTACAATGTGTGACGGTGAAACCCTCGGGACGTCACCACGACAATAAACCCACACCTCAAACACCATCAGGCAGTTCCAACGTGATCCGGTCTTCATGAAGTTCGAAAATGATTTTAATCTGATTTCACGAGTACGAAAACACACACCACACACACAATTTATTACAGTTTGGGGTAATATGGATAATTTAGTAAAAACAAAACAAAAAAACCCCCCTTGTAAACTCAAGAAATATATAAAATACAAAGTTCCTCACAATTTAAATAAGATGTAGCTTCTCAGGTTAAATACTACCCCATTTAAAAGTGACTTGAAAGAGAGGCAGATTTTATTGTCATTCAATTGTACATTTAAAAATGTGCAATTGAAAATGTGCAATTGAAAGAAATTTTGTTACGAGGCTAGAATAACAAAATAAAGCATCAATCAAAATATAGTACAAATACATACAATAAAAGACTCTATTTGAATGAAACATTAAATCTGCTTGTAATCTGCACTCTGTGTCTTTAAGAGTCTACTGGCTGGTCAGCAAAACTCAAATACGCAGTGAAGAGTAAGAAAGAGTACGAGAATTTCAGCACTTGTTTGGCATCAAGGTTTGATCAGAAAATACAAAGAAAGCGATGAATGCACTCGTTAAACATGAGCTTTGACAGTTTGGCCTTTTACCTGTACTCTTTTTGTGAAAGTAAAAGTATATGTATATATTGTTTTCTCATCTTCTGGTTGTGTTACCAAACAAACAAGACAAATTTCAGAAGGCCAGACACAAAACCAAAAACTGACATTCAAATCAGAACAAGAAGGTACAGAAAAAACTGTCAATAAAACCAGGACAAAAATCAATACAGAACTGAAATCTGTCAATCCCAAACAACAAGCGAGTTTACTTGTTGCACACGCAAATCCTACGACAAACTGGATTCAGGACGTGTGGTATGGATTCTCCACCTGTACGCGCAGCAACGTGCAAACAGACAAAAAAAAATAAATAAAAAAACGAAACAAAAAGCACCAATTGATTTCCTGCTTTTGAAGCAACATTGTTATGCTGAAAAGATTTCCAGCCACCTAAAGAGCTGAAAATGTCAAGAATGAGCAACTGGAGGGAGATTCATAAATCTTTTGTCTCCGGCTCTCTGTTACAGCAGCAGCAGCATTACAGTGTCACTTTTGGAAAAATGCACACCTCCCCGAGGCATGACCTTGTTGTCATTGTGCCAGCGCCATAGCGGATGCCACGTAAAGCGTTGTATACAATAAGTCATGCATGTGCGAGAATGTGCAGTGTTAATGTCTCAGGAAAAAAAAGAAAAAAAATCCCTCACACAAGAGCACAGCTGTGTGAAGGATTGTGTGAGTCTATGCATCCCCCCGCACCCCCAGAAAAACAAACCTAATACATTTAGAGCCAGGATGATGTCTCAGAGGACTGTGTGCAGAAGTGTGCGTGTGTTTGCATGCGTGTGTGCGTGTGTGTGTGTGTGTGTGTCGGTGGCGATGACAGTGCAGCAGCTTCCCGGGGGAGGAGGAACACCAATAGCCATCACCGCTGGAGGAATCCGAGGGGACAGCGAGCTTTTCACTGACTGTCCCTTTCTCTCTGACAGCCCGGCTGCAGACACACAAAAACACGCTTCATAAACCCGTCTCTCTCGCTCTCTCTCTCTTCCTCCCCTAAATCCTCCACCCCTCTCCCACCGTCATGTCTCCCTCAGCCTTGCAAAAAATCTTGCCACCCTCTTTCCACATCACACTCACTCACTTTCAATTACCGGGCAGGTAGCTGCCGTTCCAAGACAATAGCTCACCAAACTTGATTACCTGTTCCCATGGAGCCACTGGAACAACAGATGAAGTCTGAGGTATCGAGCGGAGTGACAGCACCGGCTCATGTTGCTTGGAGACGGCCTCGTTCATCAAGACGGGGCGCGCGCAGGTTTTTAGAGGAGGGGATTTTTTAATAAAAGGCAATTTGAATCTGTTTTGTTTGGGGCTTTACTGTGGCTTTAAACGGTGAGAGCGAAACAAAGAAGGTAAACAAATCATAACTTGAGGAAACAAAAAGGAAAAGCCACTGCTTGTGTCAGGTAATGGCTGGGGTGTAAACAAAAGCAATATTTGTACCAAAGTTTCAATGAGCAAAAATGAGAAAGTGGCTGCATTTTACTTTCACTCCAGCTCTGTTTGCATGCGCACACACAAATCAGGTTTCTGATTGTAATTACCAGTAATCACCTGCTTATTGTAGGTGTTTACAGCCAACCTGCATGTGTGTGTGTGTGTGTGTGGTCTGTACAGTCTCCCTTTGTTAATTTAGGCTCCCACATTGTTCACACTGTGTTAATTAGCATCTTTTCATGTTTGGTTTACTCTTTGGTCACTTTGAGTGTGTATTTGTGGCACTACGACACGACCGAGGTCCCGTTTACACTTCAGTCGTCTTCAAGCGATTTATTGCATCGTGGTGATTTATCGTATCATTTATCATTTCTTATGATAATTCTGGTTTATTCTGATGAAAAATTCCAATTAATGACTCGAATGGACTATTTTCTCCGCCGTCGGTTCAATGAAAGTGTCAATAAATACCAATAACTTGAAAATATAATTAATTTTGTATGAGCAGTTCAGTGATACAAATGGCTTCTTAGCGAACGGGAATATTTCTCAAGAGCAGCATTAGTGTTTTCTGGTGCTGTTATTATTGTGTCATGCAGTCGCAGCCATACAGACAACCAAAAAAGCTAGAAATTGTTCTTATTTTCACTTTTGTCATAATCACAATAATACCACAAAATGTCGCAATAAATCTTTTTTAAGACGCTCATTTAAGATTTTATTCTAACCAAGTATTTATTTGGTCTGTTGTCGCTGTTTTTATGTCTCTCATCTTCTGTCTTGGCTTTTAATATCCGTTTCTTTTCTATTTCATGTTCGGTGTGGATTTATGACAGTTGTTTCTAGCAAAACTGCATTTGTCTTTACTTTGTGTCATCTGACTAACATCTAAATACATTTTTGAAGTTCTGAAACACTTAAGTGTGACAACCATGCCAAGAAAAGCAATTGAGAAAGGGGGGCAAACGCTTTTTCAAACCGCTGAATATACCCACATCCAGGTTCCACTGCGCTCGTGTTTTCCAGGGATCGTTTTAATGTCATTAAATGTTCTGTGTTTGGAGGCGAAGTCCTGGTTTGTAATACATTTCGGGGACATTCAGACACAATTTGTCGAAACGAATTCCCCAAACCTCCACCATGCTTCACTGCTGCCTGCAGACACTCATCACCATGCGGCTCTGCAGCCGTTTGGCAGATAAAACGACTTTCTGCTCCAGCCAAATATTTCAAATTTTGACTAATCAGTCCAAAGCACCTGCTGCTGTTTCTTTGCACCTTGATATTTATGTTGTTTTCATGCTTTGTTCAGTTGCTTGGTTTGTTTCTGATTGTGAAACAAACCTGATTGGTCAAAGCCACCTTTGACCAAAAAACAAAAGAGAGTTACACAAAAGCGTTTCACTGTAAAGATGGTTTGTATGAAATAAACTTCCGTGGAGTTTGAAAACAAAATAAGTGTTTCTATAGTAACCTGTAGCACTTCGACTGATCGCCGAGCCCAGATGCGCCACGCCACACACACGGCGCCTACATTTCTGCATTAGTACGAGAAGTCGGAGGCAATTACAACACAACAACAGCAGGGGGGAAGAGAGCAAGAGCTTTTAAATTCCACCAGACAATTTGTGGGTGGAGAGAAGAACCGACAGAAGGTGAGTTCTCCTTCACCTTCTTTGAAAAAAAGAAAAAAAAAACCAAGAGCATGATAGGAGCCAACAGCTGAGGATTGTGCAGAAGCAAATAACACCATCTGCATCTGAGAGACACACAGTTCCCTTCTGCTCACTAATATCAATCCCCTCGGTGATTAAGACGGCGAAGAATCAAACCGCAAGACTGTCACGGTGGGGGAAAAAAAAAAAAAGACTTTTGCAGCCCTGCTAATGATTCACTTCATTAATATTGATGTCAGCAATTCCACTTGGGCTCACAGGGGGCACGCGTATCAAGAATAGTCTTCTTTCACCCGTCGAGATTAAGTCAAACGCGCCATGTCGTCGGAGCATGCGCACGAAACAAACACGGGTTATTAACCTGCAGATATCACGCAAATCCTGCGATCATGATGCTCGTCACAGTTTGTGTGTTTGTAATCGCTCGGATTGTAGCCGCTTCATGAATAATTTTGGGGGGCTGGGGAGGAAAATGAGACCGTTTTCACCTCAGTCTGAAATCTGTCGCCGTTTCCAGGCCGATTGACCCCCAAACGGCTCGTCACGTCGCCAGAACCCACTCGCCGGTCGCACGTTGTGTGTGAGCGCTGAGGGGACATGCCGGAGCTGCGGCTGGAGCTGAGAAATTAAATATAAGGAAGAACAAACAGCAGAGGAGTGCTGGCAATCAATGCTCGAGTGGGATTTGGTTGCACAGATTCAGAGCGATACATTGTGTAAAGTGAAAGAGAAGAAGAATGCATTAGCTGAAATCCAATCTGAGAATTATTGGCTGCCGCCTGACCACAGTGTATTTATTTTTAATCTTTTATCTCGCTTTATCTGAGCAGCTTGCCTTTTGCAGCTCATCCTTTGTGCGCGTTGTCTTCACTCTGACCAAAATGCAAAGAAATCACGGGTTGCTGCTGGAAAAATAACATGTTTGCGACCTTCAAACAAAGGTCGCAAACATGTAATTTGCGACCTTTGCAAATTACATGCTTGCGAAGGTCGCGCTGACTGGACGAAGACGCCCAGTCAGTCGTCCAGTGAGCTGGTAGGGAATAAACGTGTTCCTGGCGCAGAATTTGAGATGAAATGTGTGTAGATTTCAAAACAATTTGAATTATTTCGAATACGTCGCTCTCATCTGTCATCCGCGAAAATCGATTCGCGAGGTGAGGCAAAGTAAAGCTGAAGACATTCGGACGAGTTCGCGGTTTGTGTTTTATGTTGTGTGTGTGTGTGGGGAGGGGAACATTTAGCGGCGACACTGCTGACAGTTTAATTCATTCCTGCAGAGCGACACCGTCTTATTGGTTTGGCACTTAGTGGAGCAATTTGTTTTTCAGCCGGGACGGTGGCTGCCAAAAATCAAGAAGCTGACTGACGGCGTCAGAGGATCCCCGAAATGCCACACGGCATTTACGTGTCGGTCCGACTCTGCGGAGCGGTTCCTTCGCTATTTAAAGCCTTCGCTTGTTAAATGCCCAGTTTGTGTTTCAGGCTTAGAGAAAAGCTTCATCACGTTTATCAAATCTACAAATAGACGATGCTAGTTTTATTCTCATATGGAATACTGACCTAATTTATGACTAGACTAAGTGGTCTGGTCTCTAGATTTTGTGTTTTTCCAGTGGAAGATCTTTATCCCCGCTCCTACCAGCCTTGTGTTTGTCTACCATAAAACAAAGCTTCTATGGGCATAAATCTGGGAAAAACATGCAAGAAACTGCAAAACCATTTGAAACTCTGAGTTCCTAATAATCAACACTAAAAACCCACCTGCTACGAGTTTTATTTGATTAGTAGTGAATGATCAATATATTTGATGTGCATTGATGATTTTGATGACGGTATTTGACAAAGTGTTTCAGAATTGGTGACTGCGTGTTCTTATAATGGATAGCGTTTAGATTGAGCTGCCTTGTTGCTGAAATAAACTTGACTTAAAAACTAAATCAAAGAAATAAAAAAAGTGCAAAAAAATTTGGTTTTGCACTTTTTTTTTACCTTTTGCACTTGTAAAAAAAGTATTAATACTCTTCCATTGGATTTTTTTGTCCCATCTTTCAGTGAGCTGTGTGTGCACTCTGGGTGTTCGAAGCCCAATAAACAGTTCTAGAAACACGCTTGGTGTCAAGGTGTTAACGCCATAAAGAGTGTGATGCATTCAAATTCACACTTATTGCTTTGTATTGCCAAACATGCTTGGACATTTGTTAAGCTGCTTTGCATGGTGGTGCACTGAAGCAACGGCTTGCAGCTGTCATTATCAGAGGAGAAACTCTTAAGAAACAAAACAAAAAGATTCACTCAATACTAAACCGAACGGCACGATTTGAAGGTAAGAGATTCAAGTTTATCCTGGCAGTTTCCATTATTAAGGCCACTGCAGGTAGAAAAAAAAAAGGATCTCAGAAATGTTCAGATTTATGTCGAAAATTTTCTAGAAAAAGTCTGGGAAGTTTCTGAGCTCCAAAAGTCCAAAATTTGAAAGAGGAAAAACTTTTTAAGGAGAATTTTCTGAGCCCATGAAGCTGAAAATGTTGTCAATTTTGGACTCTGGAATTTCTACCTCTTCTTTTCTAGAAAAGTTTAGATTTTTGTTGGACATTTACTCCTTTATCTTCTAGCTACAATGCCCCCAGTCCAACCGAGCTGCAGACTTAGGAGGCAGGTGAGGTAAATGGAAATCGCGCCTCGAGATTATCCCGGCAGCCTCAGCATTTATAAACGAACTGCCTCATTTCTGCGTGTGGCGAAGTGGGGAAGAGAAAATCTGCATGAGGGGTTTTGACAATTCAACACTTCCTCCTCACAGTCATTCAGTCACACCGCATCGAGAGATGCTCATCTGGTACCGTGAAGGCAGACAGAAAGTGCGCTTGCGATTTTTCGACTCTTGCTTTCATGCCATCTCGCTCAAAATGGCACCAAACGCCAGCAGTCACTCATCCTGACACCCTCAACCCGCCAAACCTCCGACCTTAGCGATCCAGCGGTGAGATCCATGTGAGAGTTTCGAGTTTTCTCTGTTTGGCACTTGGAGGGAGGGAACCAGGCACAAACACATGCGCTGATGGATGCAAATTCATGTAGTGTCGGTTGTGTACACAGACGCGTGAAAGCAGCACGAAATGCAAAAAAGAAAAAAATGATGATAAGGAAATATGACATAACCGCATCAACGTTATTTCTTATTCACTGTTTCAGTGGGAAAACAGGCAAAATAACTTAGCTCATAAATATTAGATGGGTGTGGCTCTCATAAACAGAAAACACAGGCATGCGAGAAAGAAAAAAAACCCAGGTTATTTCCATTCGCAGTGCGGCCACATGTGTTTAATCAAAAATAAAATTTTTGTGCCTTGAACTACAAAAAAAACAAAAAAAACAAAAAAAAAATTAAAAATGAACAGAATTATGGCGGCGATAATTGCATTACTCAACGTCGAGTGCAGCTCATCCCACAGGACCGAGGGGTGGGGGAGCAGACACACGAAGCAGGCCTTCCATCTGGCCGCCACTTCTGACGACGCGCGTTGGAGGGAAGGGGAGGAGGAATCAAACTCGGGCCTGTCGCAGGTCACGGTGTCGGAGGGGGAGAAAAGCTCGTATCCCGTTCCGGATTTACTCGTGCTCTTTCTGTCCACCGGCATCCCATCCTTGACGCTCATGTAGCTAAAAAATGTGGAGGAGCTGCAGGTCTTCCAGTCAGGCAGGGTTAACAGCGTGATAATCAAAGGCACCTGGGTGGCGACTTCATTTATTTATTTATTTTGGAGGAAGGGGAAAGTGCTAATTCTTTGTGAAAATGAACTGGGCTCAGCTCTGCAGCTCTTAGCGCTCTCCGCATGAGGTTTGGCAGGCAGCATGTCAGCGATGATCAGCGCTATACTGAGTCCAGATGTTCATCAGGCTGCAAACGGACCATTAGAGGACACTCTCTCTGCTAATGGACGGAATGAAAACTGCAGCTCGATTACTGCGGATTTCCACACTAAAAAATTGACACTGTTTATTTATGTTTTGACAGAAGCAGCTGTTGAGTTACATTTATATTCATGTGCTGTGAGAACCAATACGGCAGACATGTAAAGGTCTTCTCAGTGCAACATGGCGACTTAGGCCGTGCATAGTTTTGTAAATAAAACTTTTTAAAAATATTAATACGTTGATTTAAATCAATTGAAAATATTAGCAAGTCTTTATCAACAAAGTGCATTAAAAATATAGTTAAAACCACATATTTACTATGAGGTAAGCAATTTTATGAAATCATAACAAAAGATCAAATATTAGGTCTTTCCTCATAACATTTGAGTAAAGAGTGAAGTTTAAACATTTTGAACCAGTTCAGCGTTCGGCAACCTGCAGCTCAACAGAGGCTCTGAAAAGCGTTGACTAAAAATGATAAAGAACCAGTGACATTTTCAAAATGGAAACGATAAATGCAGGTTGAAGATATTTTTCAGTTTTTTCATAGAGTAATAATATTTCATCAAAATGATTAATAAGTACCAGCCATTTTAATTTTGATCTATTTTGTGCAAATATCAACATCCCAACATGTTCCCGTCATCTTTTTACAGTTTTGGTTTTTCTTCATCTTAACACCTAAAAGTACAATTTAAGTTCTTTAACAAAAAAAAAAAACAAAAAAAAAACAAAACAATTTTTTGTTGTAGATATTTATAAAAAATTAGAACTTGTCTTTATTTCAAAAGTTGCACAATATTTGCAGCTCTAACCCAGGTTCATGTCGCTGGACTGAGGACTAAATGGCTCTTTTGACCGTTTTCACAGCTATTCTAAGTTACTGGTATCCATGCGTCGTAGGTCTATTGTCTGTTTTTCTGTTTTGTTTTTTTGCGTCGCATTCCCTTGATGTAGTAAACTTAAAAGAGTTTTTCCCATTCTTGGTAAAAATCTCTGTGTTATGTGACCTCCTTTGTGCGGTAAATTCATAAATCATACATCTCTGGCATCGTCAGCACCCAGGAAGAGGAGCGCAGAAGGTTACAGAAACGCTTTTCATTCAGCTTTATGATGTTCAGAGCAACACTGTTGGGGTTATGAAGCAACCCCAAGAGTTGCTTCATAACCTTTTTTATTTATTTATTTTTAGAAAAAGTTGTATCTAGATAAAACTTTTTCTTAAAGTTTTAATCCCAATACAAAGAACTGGAACTACAGTAAAATAACAGGCCTACTTATCAACAAGTCATATCTCAACTGAGAGAGAACATGCTCACGTTAGCTTAGCATATCAACAAACAGCTTCACATGAAAGCAGCAAGAGATGATATAACGGACGTGTGAGCAATCAGCTATAAATTTAGAAACAGGTAATAAATACATTGGACTCCTTTCTTTTTGTGTTCAGTATTTGCAGATTCACTCATTTTTCTGTCGAAAGTGACTCCAAATTATTAATCCGCCTATTTTTTTTTGTAGAACATATCAAGACTATTCAGGAGAAATTTCAGCTTCAGGAGCTGAAATCTCGAAGCACGATGCTTCTTGACATACCATAGGCCGTCGTTTTCAAAGCAGCCAATCCTGGAGCACCACTGCTTTTTCTTTGACTCTGATTACCCAGATGACAAAGAGCGGGAAAAAGTAAGACTACACATGTCAGCTTCAGCAGTCATGCCTATAATGGCTTCAACAGTACGTATTAATGCATTTTCAAGTGCGACTCTCTGAATCCTCACGAACACCAGAGGTTCAGTTTGTCGGCACGTCAACATTCTCCTTCACTATAAGAGTAGAAATTTATTGAGAAGTCGGTGAAGTACGACTCAATTGCAACAATAATATGCAAGCTTATGGCGTATGACGTGTTATTTTTCTGCATAGGCTTAATAGTGAATTTAATAATCACTTGGTGATTCTTAAATATCGTCGTTTGCAGGGAGACATTTACAGTTACGACGCTCCTTAGTTTCTCGTCTCTGCCTCGGTTATTCAAGAGACACAGAGTGCCTTTCATGGGTTATTTTTACACTTCTTCTGGACAAAATGCATTGATTCCAGAAATAACATTACAGAGGAGCAAAAGGTAAAAACTAAAAAAAAAACAACAAACAAATCACCAATCACCTCCACAGTTCAGGCACCGAAACAGCAGGCCTAGTCACGGAGAGGAAGTAGAGGTGTGAGGAGTGTAAAAATACAGGTGCTACAATTACGACAAAGGAAAGAGGCTGCAGAACATAGAGAACAGGAAATAAATATGTCACCTATGTGGCCACTGTTGATTTACATTTTACCCCTACAGAGGATTCAGCAGAGTTCCAGGTCTGCCGAACCAACCTTGAATCACAGTACGAACGTTGCTGCTTCAGGTATTATAATTCTATTTCTGCATTTTCCATTTGTCCAAACACTGGCAATTCAGATTCTAATCGTCTATATATGATATATAAGGTGATTCCTCTGACAGCATTGGGGTTTTCCTGACTTGTGCCCTCTAATCGCCCAGTGATGATGTTTTCCTCCACCAAAAGCTGCTACAATTAGTCCCGCTGTGCAATTGGGGCCCGTTCTTACCAACGCAGTTCCTTTCTTCGCCAACATAATAACACTAATGCAGCACTTTAATCAGATGTGTTTTGTTGACCGACGCTTCAGAGTTGTCTTCCCTGTAGATTAAAATTACAGCTGCCACCTCCGTTCAAGCTGCAACACCAGCTACATCCCTTGATGTAGTAAACTTAAAAGAGTTTACTACATCTTGAGCTCAAGGCTCAAGATGGCCTTGAGCTGCTGCCATCTGCGCCCCGACGCGGAGCTCCCTTTCAAAAGTCGCTAAGATCTTTCCCTTTCTGCTGCGATTCAGAAATCTGAATCGGCTCGGCTTTTGTCTTTTTTTTCTGCGTATCCCGCCGAGCTTTGCGGGAAGTTAGTGGCTTTATCGTATCGGGCGGCACACCTGTGTGGTATCATCTGCTGTTGTGGTTTTCCACATGGCACTAGCTCAGACTTAGTGACTGAATGATGAATTTATTCACTCTGTTTTGTGCCATCGTCCCCAGAGCAGGCCTGGGAAAGAGGTACTGTAGCGGGGAGCAGCTGAAAGACTGTACTGTCTAGATTTATTCATCGTAGACGTAGAACCTACGGTGCAACGGCGTATGGGTGTCGCAGAATATTACTATTGCTTTGAAGCTACTTTTCATTTTTCGTGTTCACGTTGAAAGTTCAACCGATGGTCTGGGAGTTAAATTTAAAAGCGATGGAGTTGATTTTATTTTTATTTTGTCCCGCCCAACGTCACCAATACAGAAACAAGAGTAAAGTCAGACAAGAACTGGGTAAAAATCTGCCTCAAAAATGGTCCTGGTTAGAATGTGAGGTGGAATTTAAACTACAGGTTGAGCTAAGCTTTCTCATTGGTTGAACATCCGTCCGTCCATCCAACTACGACAGGTGGACAAGTAGATTAAATATCACCCAGAATTTTATTGCACTCATTTCCCAGTTAAACACTTCCATAGGTTTTGATGAAGCTGCACTATTTTAACTTTTAATTTTTTTTTTTAACGTATTTGTTGAAAATGTGAAAATGACAGGACAGATAATCTATGGAAAAACTACTTTCTACCAGTTCTCCCAATACTTGGAAACAGCCAATCAGAGCCAGGAGGTGGGCTTTAGCGCTGTCAATCACTTTTAGCCTGCCACAAATGCTAAGCTAGCGAGCAATGATAAATTATTTCTCCACCATTAAAACATTTAGCACATTCAGAGTACATAAGTTTGATTGACAGCACTAAGACCCTCCTCCTGGCTCTGATTGGTTGTTTTTGACCGGGAGCCGTGTGTTTCTTTGTACCGCAGTAACAGTTCAGGGGTCAGGAGGTAGAGAAGCTCAAATCTTTTCACAGGTTATCTGTCGCATGTTAAACTGAAACAAACATGGAAAAGTTAGATGTTTCTAAAAACGCTACATACTGCAGCTTTAACCTTAATTATCTGAAATTAGTAATATATTTTAGTGTGCAAACACATTTAAGCCCAACTCCCCTGCCTGAACAGCACGGTATTGTACAGAGTTTGCTTTCAAATGTATTGATGAAATCCACCCGCCTTAATCGAAATATTTAATTAAAGGATTAAAGTCTCTATGGATACGGGAAGAGAGAGTTGTTGTGCAACAATGGACGTGGTTTGGCTTTGAATAGCTCTAATTAATAATTGCCCAAGGCAATTATTAACAAAATTAGTAATTTAGCTTAAAATTACCAAGTCAGGGCAGCACCTGATTATCAAAAAAATAATTGCTGAGTAGTTTTCAGTCTCAATTATGGTTTCAGGAAAACCTGGCTGGTGAGGTGTGGCATTAAATAACAACAGATGAAGCAAGGACGAATTAAGTTTACATGCTGTGAGTTCAAACAACAAGCCCTGCATGCATATGCAAAATAAACACAACCTTTCTGTAAAATACAAGAATCTATGAGCAAAAAACTAGTAACACTAAACAGAAACAATTACAATTAAAGCTGCAAGAGGCCTTGGAAGCCCTCGCAGCGAAGTGCGCCGCCGCAACGCCACGCTCTCGCTGCCCGCCGTCGATGCTCCCGCTCAGTTCCAGCAGCCGTCCGCCAGGCGACACACACCGACGTCTTAGGCAACGCTCCCTAATGATGCACAAGTGCAGTCGAACTGAATTACAAATTCAAGCTATTGGTCCCTTAGAGACTAACAAAGGTCAATCCCAGCAAGCATGTATGATTTACAGCAGTCCTACTGTCCCTGGACCGTTTGTGCTACGAGGGCACCCCCTAGTGGTCAGAAACGAACTCCAGGACTACTTGTATGAGCAGAGGAAGCTACGTTATAGCGACTGGAAACGGTTAGTGGTAGGAGTTGTTCCAGTTCGTCAGAAATGCTCTTTGCTTGGTAATGAATGATGCTCTGGTTTCAGGTAAACAGCTGTGGTTATTTTCATTTAATTTTGTCAACAAGTCAAAATACCCAAGGAGACCTTTGTTGCAGCCAGTCCCATTTACCAAATAGCACCGCTCTTCTCATTGAGATGAACAAAGAAAAACACATGAGTGAAGAGTTTCATTTCAGGTTGCATCATCTATTAATTTGAAATTCAGTGGTCTTTGACAGTCTGTTAAATGGGTTAACTGGTCTTCACCCTGAAAAAGTTTGAGAAACACCGATTTAGAGATGTATGCAAACTACAAGGTTTCATCCTGTGGAAGATACTTCGGACACGTGGCGTCACTGAAGTCTAAATCAAAGTAGAATGGATATTTTTCAGTGTGAAGCAGTGGTCAAAACGATCCTTGGCGTCTTCTTCAACCCGACCAACCCAGCCACAGGTTGGTTGGGTTCATGCTTTCCTACCAGCATGAACCCAATGTGCAAGTTAAAGAAATCACCAAGCAGGTTTTTAGAAAGCAGCAGAAGGCACTGAAGCAACACCGCCATGCCCTGGTACTCTTACAGATCAAATAAGAATTTAACTCACTGGCCTCATAAGAGCCTGTGTTTGTCACTGAGGAGCAAATGTTTGCCCAATTCCTCCTGCCTCTGTGTTTATTAGTTGGTCTGTTGGGTCCCTGAGACTCTCTCTCTCTGTCTCTCAGTGAATCAATCGGTAAAATCCAGTGTCTAAACTTCTCTCCCTTTCCTCTCGTCTCAGTATCTCTGCATCGGGGCTCGTGCTCTGGCTCATTGTTTGCTCCCATCAGCGCACTGGCATTGACTCTGTGAGAGCCTGTCTCCCACAATGCTTCACATTCTTCCGCACGGCCGGCGGCTCTCTCGCTGGGAACGAAAAAATAAATAAAAAATAATACAAGAAAGAGCTTAAAGACTCGTTTCACAATCAAGCGAAACGGTAAGAGACGGACACGGATATGCTGACCGGGGCTTCTGAATAAAAATTTGAATTGCTAAGAGCTGAAAACTGTTTATTTGTTATTTGCGGTGCCATTAGGTGTTTTTTTTTTTTTGTTTGTTTTTTTTTTTTGTTTGTTTGTTTGTTTTTGCCCATCTCATTTCGGTGAAATGCGACAAACCAGCTCAGCAAATTGGCCCATCAGCGGAAGCTCTGCTCCGGTGTTCCCTCACCCTCCCTGTTTCAAATCATGACAAACGAGTCGCTCGGAGCTGGATGTGCCCAGAACAACCCACACTGTCCAGCAAGCTGCATCTGGAGCAGGACGCTGTTCACATGGGAGGAAGCTAGAGGGAGCTGTGGGTGTTTTAACATCCTCAGTACGACGCTCCCTCTCTCTCCTCTCTCTCCATCTCCATCTCCTTCTGGCAGCACACAAAACACACTCGCACGCCCACGCATGGGCACAAACACATAGCCGCACAGGTGAGTTATTAATATCTCATGAGCGGCTCGCAGATTGGAATCGGCCCAGGTTCCTCTGACGTGTAAAATGCGGCGTCTGTCGTCGGCTGTTGGGATGGAGGAAGCAGGAGTGTTGGAGGGGCTTTAAAAGTGCTCCCTTCAGCTGCAAGCGGACCAATGGAACAAGACATTGTGCCCACAGCTGCTCACTCATGAGTGCGTGTATTTACGTCGTCTGCACGCGGCTCAACCCCCCCCCCCCCGAGGAAAGCGAAGGGAAAACCTGAACTACTCCCTTGTCTCCGAAGCTGACTGACAGTTTGGTTTAGTTCAGGAGTTGCGCGTTCTGATTTCACGCCCATGTGGAGTTTTCAGTTCTGGAGACAAATCAATTCACAGCACAGAGTACATTTACATCGCATTATCTGCAGCAGAAAGTATGTACTTTCAAAGCAGCCGCTTTATTTTTTTTTTTCTTCAATTTCCCAGGGCCGGGCCATTCAGTCGGCACAACAGATGCAGAGATGGCCCGTTTAGTTTTTGTTATCTCTTGCTGCCATGTACGGCTAAATCTGAAATTCAGATCCATTCAGCAGGTTTCCATCAGAACAGTGGGAGGCACAGTAGTTATTTAATGTGTGCTGAATCAGATAAACCTCGCCTCGATCCATTTCCTTCCTCCAACGCCACAAGGACGAGAAAGACCGAAGCTTTTTGAAAACATATCTGCTCCCCGAGGATGCGACGCAGAGTTTCCTCAAATCCAGATCGACTTAAAGGACAGCAAACAGTGGCAGGGTCCTGTCCTGAAGGTCTACGCCTACTTGCAAACCGTCACGGCTAATTGAAAACACTCACTGGTCCCAATAATTTTAAAGTGGAAAGAAAGTGGTTTTCACACTTAATTCTGTTAGTTTAGGCATAAAAAATGTGTTTGCTTTGAAGAATTAACCACTGATTTTTCTAAAATACAACCGTGCACGAGGGTCCTTGTCGGTAGGACAAAGAAAAGGTGAAATAAATATCAGCCAAAAAAAAAAAAAAATCTAGAAAAAAGTCAAATGTGGAAAATTCTGAGTTCCAGAAATCAAAAATTTGCTAGAAAATCTGAAATTTTTAGATTCATCTCAGAATTTTTTTTTTAAATGTCAAGTGTTGAAGATCACAAAGGTCGGTGTTTTTTTTTTCTGGAAAGTTTCTGAGATTAATCTGAACTTTTCTAAGCTTTTAGACAGAAAACTGGATGAGGACATTTCTAACAACAATGTCCCTCATGCAGCACCGTAAGGGAATGATGTTTTTGATTTTTTTTTTTTTTTTTTATCAGCTATGTCCTGTAAAAATGAGCAGAATTTAAATCCAGTGCAAATGCAGAGTAAACAAATGCCACAGAAACAAACAAGACATGCTCCCCCACTTTCTTCAAACTGGGGAGTTTATTTTCATTTTGCTATTTTGCATCATTGCCGATTGGTCTCCATGAGTGGACAAAAGAGTCATATTTTCTTGTGCAAGTTTCTCAGAAGAGTTTGCAGAAATTTTGGCCTGAAATAGCTAAACTTCCACCATGAAGTTTAATTTATGACTCCGACTGGCACAACAATGTGCCTCTTGGGACGGGAAGACTCACACTAACACATTATGTTTTGTAACAACCAGCCATTATCAGTCTTACATTTTAATGGATGCCCAAGACGGAGCAGTTGAACACAGCAAATGGCAATTCAGTTTGATTTTTTGAATGCAAAAATGTTAAGTACCAAGTAATTACTGGGATTAAATTAAAATAGATTCAATTTGTAAATAAGGTATTGTTTTGCTAGCCGCTCATTTAGTGTAAATGTTCTTGTTTTGCTAATCGTTTTTTGCCTTTTTGTATTCCCCGCGGTGTTTTCTTTCGATCCGGTTTCAGCAGTCTGCCATCCATTGCTCATTGTGGTTTGGTATTCCAGGGATCAAAATAATAGCTTTCAATTTCCGCACAATATGAATTCATCTGTTGACAACAACTGGATGGAGCTGCGCACTGCAGACAGACCTTACCGCTGGCTCCGAGCGTCGTGATCGGCGTATGTTCTTCTGGGTGCTCTGGTTTCATCTCCAGGTTCAAAAACATGCGTGTCGGGTTAATCGGAGACTCCGGTTTGACCTGAGCCGTGTGTGCGCATTAATGCTAGCTTGCCTCATGTCTGCAGCTGCTCTGTGATGGACCAGGATACATCCAAACCTTTTCACCCCAATGGGCCCTAGAAAAAAGGAGGATCATTTCCATTTGGCTTTCCAACTTAAAACAAAGATTCACCACACTTGTTCATCGCAGACTGCTCGCGGAGATTCCTACGAATCCAGCTCTGATAGTAAACCATTCTTACCGATGTTTTCATGAGCCACAGAACAATAATGTCTAGAGAAAGCAGACGTTTAGTCTCACTGGAACAAATGTTAACAAAGAGAGCTGGTTTTACTCCAAACACACAGCAAGCACTGCTCAGACCCTAGAGGTAATTTATCACCCCAGATACTTTTGCCGTTCTTTTAAATTCCCCATGGTCTTTGCAAAAAAACATATATATATATATATATATATATATATATATATATATATATATATATATATATATATATATATAGATAAAAATATAAGTTTGATTGCTATAGTTGTGAGATACTGTCTGTTTTGGTATCGATCCAATACCAAAGAAATACAGGGCCGATATCAACATCACTGATACTAAGACCAATACTTTTTAAGCTTGATATATTGACAATATTGTAGTTTCTGTAGTTTTTCCTTCGAATGATTTTGTTCAGATGTAGGACAAAAATTTGGACAAAGTTTATAGATGTGTACAAAGTGTTTTCATAACATATTAACATGACAAACAGTGACGATGGAAAATTTGTTTACATTTTTCTAAAGTGCAAAATATTAGCATATGAGCTATTTTTTTGAGGTAAGCTACAACACAAAAGTTTGACTAAATTCAAGAGTGAATCTGAAACTGAAGTATTGATCTTAGCAAGCTCGTATTGATCTGATAGCACCTGGTATCGATGTAGCCGATATTTTTGCGCCGATCCGGCCGCCTCTGTTGATTGCAGGAACAAGCACGCCAAGAGTAAAATTTCTACTTCTTTGACCGAAATGAGCAGAATCTCATTGAAAATTGAAAAACTTAAGTATAGCATATGAGACATAAGTGATTTTTTTCTCCCCCATTTTATCTATCATATTAACAAAGAGTCATTCATTGCAGAGAATAGACCATCAGGTGCCGTTATATATTTGTAGACTTGACTCTTTACTGCATGTAGTTCAGTGTAAGCTACCAAGTAAAAGCCACGTCCACACTAAGGTGGATATTTTCCAAAACTAGGATCAGCGGCTGTGTTTCGATTAAACATTAAAGCTCACCATTTAAAATGACTGAGCCGAAATAATTATACTCGTGTTTGAAGAATGTTTGAAATACGTAGCCAAGCACTGCTTAGCCATGCTCAGGATCTTCTTCTTTTGCATTGGCACCGATTGGAGCAGAAAAGTTATCAAAATATTTCGGTCTGAATCCAAAAAGGTGTCTTTTTAAATTACAGCAGCAAATCTGGTCCCTCATCCTTCAAGGATGAACCATGCTAGCATTAGCATTAGCAACCACAATGACGCACTTCTTCCTTTTGCCTACTCTGCGCCATCATTGCAAGATAGGAACAGTAGAACAATTCGTATATTGTGGAGCTCTTTGTCAATAATTTCAAGTCATGAGCCAAAGTAAAGGGGAAAAACTTGAGAGCTTGAAACAACTAATGGAATAATGTTAGTGCACTGCTGAAGGCTGCAAACCTGAACTCAGAAATCCATTTGTTGGAGCCCGGGCTGCACGTAGCAGCTTTGACGCGCCTTTTCCTGCTATGACAAAAAATCTTTTGTGTTTTCTCTGCGGCACAACCCGGGCTCGTCCCCTCTCTTTCCCAGGCTCATTTCCGAGCCTTTGAGGCAAAAGAGAAAAAAAAAAACTAAATAAAACAAAACAAAACAAAGAGGAAATTGTTGTGGAGTGAATAAGTCACGTTGCATCAGCAGTGCAGTAATATGTTTCTAATGACCGTCTAAAATGAGAAATCCTCTCCTATTAAGCCGAGGTAATTAATAATACAGAGAACAAGCCCACAATGAACAACGAAACAATGCCGGGTGTGCGCGGCTAACGAGGCCGCGGTATGGATTTATGCTGATGTATTCCTCTGACAGAGACACCAAAGTGCAGTCGGTGGGGGCTGCATGTCGCATATTACTTGCACTTTGACATCAAAACACGGCATTAAAATTCCTGTAACCATATTTCGGGCACAGTTTTCCTGACATTAGAAATTCATCAGGTTAGTGAGCTGCACACGCAATAGAATAGGCATAAAATGCAAATGAGGAGCGAGCGCAGTTTGATATTTTTGCTCTTTGCCTTCAATTGGGGTATCGAGGGTAACAGAGAAAATTTACTGCTACAAACATCCAGGGCGACTCAGCTTCTATATTTGCTTTTCTGTTCTGACTCATGTGGCCCAGAACGTTTGTTATTGTTTATTCTGAAGGCAGCAGGTATAAAGTGGCTCACTTTTTATTTTTTTTGTCTTCGGTGATAGGTTTCAGATTTCTCCTCAGATGAACAGCTAGTTTTTACAGTGACGTTTGCTTTGATGTTGCTTCTGCATAGCAAGACGACCTGCTGCATTCCATGTTTTTCATGCTCCACTTCCGCCTGCTCCTTATTTCATGGTCCAGGGATCAATGCCAGCCTAATCCTTTTCAAAACCATCTGGAGGTTTACAGCTTGCACACACAGGTTATATTGTGTTTAGTGGCATTTCCTACCCGCACCGAGACCATGCCGTAATTTATGTCAAGTTACATCTCAGTTGTCACTTTCGGCCGGAAAAATGGCCAAAATTGGGGGGGTTCTGTGCAGAAACTAAATGTAGGTGGGAACATGCATAATCCATGCAAATATCTAGAAGACAACAAAGAGCAGCAGCTGTGCTAGGGCTGGGTATTTATCGTTTCATTTATCATTCATCGGGAAACATTTCTTAAAAGTATTTAGGTTCAATAAATTAACAGTAATGATGTTTAAAGCCTCTCAAAACGGCCCAAATTGTCAGGATTGTTTCAATTACGGCGCATCAATAAATATCAATACCTTTGAAAACGTTTTTAAATGCAGGCTACGATTGCTGCGTCAGCCATACTGTAACCTAAAAAAAGAAGCCACCATTTGTTTTGTGATCACAAAACTACCACAAAATACTGAAACTCTTAACTTCCTATCGCCCACCCGTCTTCTAAACTCTCATCACAAAATGTAAAAAGAAGAACAAATGATAACTTCAGAAAGCTCAAATGACTTCACAGCGTTTAACACCTGGCGCCATAGAAGGATGACCCCCCCCCTGACTTGAACCTTTTTACACTTCTGCACTTCCAGACCATCACCGGCTGATTCGACGGTGACGCAACAGCCCGGTGACGCAACGCGTGTTCGTGATGCAGCTCGCACGCTGAACGCGCGTCGAGAGGCGTCTGCGCCGCGAACAGGATGTTCTGTGGGAGGGCAACCGTGCAAACTGGCGGGGCATGCAGGTGACACCGGCACGCCGAGTCACTGGAAAACCTGCGCCGAGCCGCATGTCGCCGAAAACGCCGTGACTGCGACGTGCGAACACTCGGCCTTCTGAGCATCTCAATCCACCTCCAGGCTCTGAGAGGGTGAAAAAGAGCAAGAACCAGATTCTGCCCCAAACTCATTTTCTGAGCTGTCGTTAAGAGATGACATGAAACGTTTGGTTTTTATTAGTCACAATGACAAATCTTTAAAAAAGGTTTCATCAAGATGAATGTATATTCTCCAGTTCCCATGAAATATCAAGGGAGGATTTTTGTGAATCAAATCAGTCCAAGGTCACCCTTATTCAGTTTAGTCTGTTTTCTACTGCCTTGTTTCCTAGAGGAAAAGTGGTTTGTCGTTAAAGCTAACCAATCAGATACGACTTCTATTGTTGAAACCTAACCTGATGACGATACAATTGAACATAACTTTGCTAAATTGAAAAAAAAAAAAAAAAAAAGAGAGCAAGTCCCAGCAATAAACCTCATTTCGTCTTTATTCCGGTGTAATTCTTTCAAAATAAGCAAAGAACAACCCCATTCTGATTGTAAGTGACATGAACATTACACTTAATTTCTTCATGTTTGGGCCCAGTTGGAAAGCGGTTCTGAATAAGCCAGTGGTTGTGGCAAAAATAAAGAGATTGTGACACACGCTTTAGGAATCGTGTTCCTGACAAATCACAGAAACGCAATCTTGTTCCTTTTTCACTGGTTGAGTTTATGGGGGATATTAAAGGTAACACAGTCTGACACATGGAAAAATAGTACTTGTGCACCAAAAAAGGTGATTCCTCAAATGCTTTTCCATAAAAACTTTAGCTTTGAGCTTCTGTTGAACCCAGAACTGGTTCTTGCTTGTAGTTTTTTTTCTTTTTTTTTCTCACCATTCTTAATGTCACAGTTCTGTCAATAGATTGCACACCTAACACCTTTTCTTTGGCATTTTGTCCCAATAACTGCTCTCTTACGTTGCCATGGTCAGGTACAAGGACTGGTTGAAAAATGGAAAACTTTGACTGACCTTTTGGAGAGAATTGCAAAGTCTTGTTCACTGAAAGGAAAGCACAAGAGAATTATGAGTGATTTAAAGCGTTTTCACGGTGTCGTACACTTCACAAAACAATCCCCAAAATAAAAACGGCTGACAACTTGGAAAAACCGTCCGATTGACAAAATACTGCAGCAACCACAAAATTCACTATTTGTCAAAGCGTGTCGATGTGACAAAACACAAAAGATGCTGCAAAACGGAGGTGACTGACGAACAGATTTAATGCTGAACTATCAAAAAGGCTGTTCTTCTACACAGCGAGGGATGGAGAAAAAAAAAATTATTCAATGCTTTTCTTTGAAAAAAAAAAAAAAAAAAACATTAGGTAAAATAGTTACTTAGGTTTTCCGTCTCTTATCATACATGGCTGAAAGCCTTCTGAAGTGCAGAATCTACGAATAGAAACCTTTTTTAAATGTTCCAGGGGTTTTTACTCAGAGGGGGGTGAAACTGCTTTTCCTTTTCATGTGCCGTGCTCACCGAACGAGCTGCAAAACACCATCAGCTTTCAGACGCAAGCCTTTTCTCAAACCTTTATGGGTCTCTTACAGTCTGCCCTGAAGGAAACTTGTTGCTTACGTAATCTTGAAGTGAAGGAAATGTGCTTTGGAGATGCTTCTTTTTTTGTCGTTATGTGAAGCTACGGCGACAAACACAAACTCGGAGGTTGTCTTGCGTAAGACTTTCGAGAGGTAAGGATTTCTCGGGGATCTTCTCTGCTGAATAAAGGGACATAATGTAACTGAAGCACATAATTACTTCTGCTGCATTTACAGTAAATCTCATTTGAATACGGCTCCAGTGATTGGCACCCATGTGAGAAGCAATTCAGAAGGCTAAACTAAATCACTCTACGGATTACAATTGCGATAATCTCACAATAAAACGATTTGGAAAACAACGTTTTTGTAATTGAGCAGATGTACGGGTGCGTTGGGTTCAAACAAGTAAGTTATGTAGGTTAACTAAGACAGTATGGAAGCAGCAGAGTTTCTATTACAGGTTTGCCAGTAGGAGCAGCTGGCTGTTGATGACGTGACTCTTCTGATGTGAAACAAGTGTTTCTATACGGGTGAAAAAACCCGTCTCGTCCTAGTGCAAAACTTTTTTAAAATCGGAAAAACGTTAATTTCCTTTGAGCAAATTTATTTTCACAATTCCAATGTGCTCAATTTCATAGTTAATAGGAAAGCAGCTGCTGTTTCTGCCAGCAGAACAGCACTCTGTCTTTATCTGTAACATTTTACGTTTTTTAAAGTACAGAGGGAAAACACTGCCATTGTGCAACTTTTCCATATTTTTTCTCTTTTCTCTACATCCCCACAGGTTTTCAGTAGGATTTAAGTCTTGGATGGAGACGACAGCAGAGGAATTATAACTTTGTGTGTGATGAGCCATGTGCAGGTTTGGGTCGGGCTCAGGCCGTAAATCTAAACTCTACAAATAAGTGTAATTTTTTGGGGAAGAAAACCCCACAATACTTTCTGCTATGTGACTTTTTCCCCACATAGAAAAGCGCGAGCTGATGACGGTACCGCAATTTTATCACACACCTTTCCCAAGGTCGCCAGTAGGTGTGACTTGCACGGTATTTAAAGAAAAGAAAAAAAACTGTCAAAAAAGCAGCACCCTCTTCTTTTTGAAGACAGCTGCCGGTTTTGAAACACAGACGTCGCACGCACGTTCAAGTTGCTGACGTCGCGCACAAATTTATTCCCGCCTCTCGAGTCATTCAGGTGAAGCCGGGCTGCAAGTGGCGCGATAACAGGCGGGCGGCCATTGTGTGTCGACGCGCTGCAGGGGTGACACTGAGCCGGCCTGGGCGGCGCTCCGAGGCGATACGGACTTACAACCTCAGTGAAGTGCCCCGGCAAGGCAAAAGCAGAAGAAATCCTCTTTCTCCTTCCTCCCCGACACAGGACTGAGCTGGCAGCGGCACAAGGCTGGGGATAAATGGAAGTACATCAGAGTGGGGGGATGAGATTATGCTGCCTGGGATTTGGATTGGGACTTTGGGGGCTGGAGGGGCGGAAATAGCTGAAGGTGGGAGCACAGGCTGAAGTTCTCACCTAAGTAGCGCCAACTGCAAAATGTGAAGGAAACCTGAAGTTCTCATTTGTTTTTGCTCTGAATGTGGACGAATGTATTAAATCTGTTTTGTTGCTGTTGCTCAATGCAGTTATAATGATAATGGTACATTGAAGTCCAACATGCACATCAGGAAGACCTACTAAATACATACGTCAGACATTTTCTCTGTTTGGATAGAATATATGTGTGTACTTGTTTAGCTATCCTATGCTGAACAATTTCTAACTTCCTCCTGGCCTTCTGAAGAACAATGGACCTCACCAATGACAAGTCTTAATACATTTGAGGTTATAGGTTAGGTTTACATGTTTAGTGTAAATTAAGTTTAAGGTTAGGGTTAGGAGTAGACTAGAAATCAGCTACTAATAACAGAAACACTTTAAATCAAGGTTAAAGTCTTCTGAGTAGCCTTGCCTTTGATTAGCAGTAACTAGAATATTGATTAACATATGCAATGTCTCTTCGCTTTATGATTTTGATGGTGTCGTTTGATCAGTTGTATTGTTTCCTGCTCATATTTGATGGCTGCATGCGGTTTTTACATGCCTTGACGCAGAAATGTGCAAATAAACCCGATTTAATAAAATGAATGGAAGTCGATACAAAGTCCTGATGTGGATCAAAATGTGCGGTCAAAGGTCAAAGATGGGTTCATCTGTAATATAATATCAACGTCACGTCGATTAAACAGTTAACCGTATTGTTTGGATTTCCTTAACGAACAGTGAGAATGTAAACATCACGCAAACTCTGACCTTATGAAAGCGCTGTTGGTGCAGTAAAGACTAATTAAGAATATAAACGACAATATTTGAAAAGAAACGGGGCATTTGAGGGCATTGGGGCCACTGCAGCACAGCAACAAGAAACCAACATTGCCTTCTGCCTTGTATTTGCAGCCTTTCCAAGCAGAAAGGGAATCATTAAATTTTCACTCATTCAGCTTTCACATTTGTTGTGACATATCCAATTTTTCTTTTGTTTTCTCCCCTCTGTCACCTAGACATAAAACACAAGACTGAGCAGGATGCCATTGTTTTCTCTTTTGTTGTTGTTGTTTTTTTTTTAAGCAAATGTATTTTGAACCCGAGAAGCCGAGTTGTTTGAGCAGCAACCTTGCAAACAGCTTCACCGTTTTGGTTTAATTTCATGTGGAATCTGTTCTGACCCTTTTGCCCTCCTGAGATGTTGGACAGCCCACTTCAGTAAAACGCGTCTCTTTTGTTGCTGGAACTTAGCCGCGGCGTTGTCATGTTTACATCGATATCTCTGTGAAACCTCTTAGCCACTCTAGTGTCCTGTTTTCTGAACCTAAACGGTTTATGATCGCCATTTCAGAGCTATTATGACAAGAAGAATGTCTCCCTGTTCAGGTTTCTTCCCGCTGCGCTGAAATTTGACCGAAAAACATCGTTGTGATACAGAGGATAAAAGGAATCAAAATATGATTAATGGTTTCGTGGGGTTTGTAAATCTGACGCAGATACTTGATGAAAATGTGTAAGTGTAAACAAATAAATTTCTTCATGTTTTGTTTCCCTGTTATGCTAACAATGGCTTACAACATTTAGCTAGTAGCACTTCCTGTTGATAAACAGGATATTTAATTCTACATTGAAGGAAATAATCTTGTTCGGAGTTTTCCATGGTGCATGTAGGTAGAGTTGGACAACTTTGTGCAAAAGTGTTCTCACCAAAAATTCCTCCTAAATGATGACATGGTAATACGTCTGTTACTTCATTGCACAATTTCTCACAAACTTTGGAAAAGAAACAGTCCCACATCATCATCCCTTACTTAAAGGGGCAGTATTATATATTTTCCAGAGACATAATGTCTTTTTATGGCACAACCCAGTAACTATGTTACCTCGAGCTGTTATAAAAAGGCTCCTTATTATCAAATATGACTTAGAAGAAGTTTGACTTTGTAGAACAGGTGTGTCAAACTCATTTCCGTTTTGGGCCAAATCAAGATCGTGAAGGCTCTTAAAGGGCCGGTTGTGCCAGAATGTGTTGATAAAACCTGTTCACAAACTGTTAATATGCCAATAAATTCTTAAAATTACATAATATTATTGGGGCTGCACAGTGGCGCAGTGGGTAGCGCTGTTGCCTTGCAGCAAGAAGGTCCTGGGTTCGATTCCTGGCCCGGGGTCTTTCTGCACGGAGTTTGCATGTTCTCCCTGTGCATGCGTGGGTTCTCTCCGGGTTCTCCGGCTTCCTCCCACAGTCCATAAACATGACTGTCAGGTTAATTGGCCTTCCCAAATTCTCCCTAGGTGTGAGTGTGTGTGTGCATGGTTGTTTGTCCTGTTTGTCTCTCTGTGTTGCCCTGCGACAGACTGGCGACCTGTCCAGGGTGAACCCCGCCTCTCGCCCGGAACGCAGCTGGAGATAGACACCAGCAACTCCCGACCCCGTTAGGGAGAAGGGTGACGGAAAATGGATGGATGGATGGACATAATATTATTGAAGATCTTTTCAGTCCCTTCAGGAACTAATAATAAATGCGACTGTTTATTCACTCGCTGTATAAATTATGGACTATAATCATACATCAACTAAATTCTCAAGAAACTGGAGGGATTGATTGATATAAATTGGCAGTAAACAGATATCAAAAACTGCATTGATATGATTGATAATATAATATTTAATCACACTTAGTGTTTAGTCTACTCTGTGGAGGGCCACATAAAAAGCTATGGCGGGCCAGATTTGGCCCCCGGGCCTCGAGTTTGACACACGTGGCTTAGAAGATGTCTACAAAATAATTTGAGATGTTAACATTTGAAATTAAACAAGAGGAACCCAAAACAGAGTTTTTTTTTTCTAAGAAAGAGCAAATCTAAAGAATACTTTTCTCCGTCCTTACTTCTTTCTTTCCTTCCTCTGTTCCCACCATCTTATGACGCGCCAGACATCCATGTATTCCTCGCCTCTGTTTATTGCTTCTCGGTGTGCGATGCATTTTCAAGGAGGACTAAATGCTACAAATGATTTTATTTTCTAACCTAATTAATGGTGCTTTTATCTTGGCGTCCTCTCTGCTGTCGTCCTGACTGACCAGATTGCTCGGGAGAAATGTGCAGAGACGGGAGACAAATAGACGAGGAAAGTGGCACCGAAGTGGCATCCTAATTAGCGAGGAAAAATGGTTATTTCATGGCACACGTTAAACATTTATGTGCTCTGAGTCCTGCTGTCAGTGAGGGAACAAGGAAACTACATTATGTAACAGCCTCAATATAATCTTCCCTCTTTTTTTTTCTTTCCATTTTCTTTCTTCTGAGTTCCAAGAAGCAATCAGATGAACATGGTGGGCGCTTTTATGAAACTTTTAGGAATATGTGAGGCTTTTGGGTATGAATCTGCAAAGAGCGCCATTTGCCTGTTGTCGTTTAAGAGCTTTTCAGTCTGGAGATTCTTCTCTGGAGGAGCGTGAACTAATAAAATGAGCAAATAAATAAACGAACGAGCGGATATGAATTGTAGATTGTTTTGATAAAGGAAAAGAAAAAAAAAACATGAATTATTTATGTCATCATGACAACATGATAATTAGACGCATTAACACAAAATAGTACTCTTTAGTTATTCAGCTGCGGCGTTTCCGCGAAGGAATGTCTTGTAGCTCGTTGGAAACCAGAGGCGGCTCGCATATCTGAGCGGCAGCATTTCCATAGCGAGATCTGAGCTGCGTTCAAAGCGGCGGAAGGTTTTGGAAATCACACGACAGGGAGAAAGGCAGAAAGAAAGGTGCCGAGGGTTCCTGGAAACAAAAGGTGCCGCAAATCTCAACTGCTTTGACCTGTGGAGGTTCAGGCGAAGTGCGGAAGCGTTTTGGCCGAACGTGTTTGAAATATTCGGCAGTGAGTCATGTAGTCGAACAAGGTTTAGCACAAAACGCTTCTCTCTTTTCTTATCTTTTTTTGGGCTCTTTTCACACATGAAAACATAACATGATAACATAAACAATAGAAACATAAAAAGTATTTTTTTCTAAACAGAGACAAATGCCACATACTCTATACATAAAATATGATTTAAAAGAAATTTGATTTTGTAGTTCAATGCCTTGAAATTGGGCATTTGTCTCTTTAAGACGCTCCTGCTGTTTCTGAAACTGTAACTTCAGAAAGTCATCACAACATGGCCTTTAACAACATTTTTACCAGAGTTTCACTGCAGTAGCTTGTATAATGAGCTCAGCAGATGCCCAGTTCCACCAGATGTTTGCTAAATGCTCCTGGCTAGTCTGAAGGAGCCGAATGGGGGAGTCGCAGGAAAGGGCTGTTCTGTATTTTGGAAACTCTGACACTTGGAAAGTGGAGCTACGAAGGGGAATTTTGTCCACAGCTGAATGGTTGCCATGGAGATGAAAGGACTTTATTTGTTCATTTACACACTCCCTCCTATTTATTGCCTAAAACCTACCCTTAACATTTACAAGAAAAAAAATCTCAGGTGCAAATTTATAACGTGTCCCCTCCACCGTCAGTGAATAACGCCTCATTAGCAGCAAAATCGAGAATCCGGTCCTTTATAATCGCCACCGGATGGTTCATTTTAATTCTTCCGTCTCCTGAATTTCATCCACGGAGGAGCAACTTTAAACAAACGCGACAATGGGTGAGACGATTACCGAGTTTACGTAATCGTCTCGGTCCTGGAGGTTCAAACCCGGTCTTGACCTCGATTGCTTCGGTCGAAAGTTTGTGTTCTTGTTCCAGGGCCACGGATTGCACCAGCCGCAGATTTATTTCCACACATAAATGAATAAATAAGGACAAGATTTCCATGCCTATAATGTCACAATGTATAATGCAGCAGCTTTAGACGATGTTTGCCTGACTCTTCACTTAGTTTGCAGAAGCTTTAGCTACATTTATAGTCTTGAGCATCTGCCTCAACTTATTTTTATGACAGCCGAGGAAAAAGAAGATGAGAAAGGCAGGCGAAAGAAGGAAAAAGAAAATATTCCAGCAGTTGAGTAAATGGAGGATGTGGAGATCTGAATTAACAGACGTTAACAAATGTTTGCCTGGTGCTGGAACGCTTCTAAAATGGACTGTGATTGTTGTGCTTTTAAATACAATTAAGCAAATACGTATGAATGCTTAATTAAATTGAAAGGAAGTGTCAGGCACTTCCTTTCAATTTAACAAAACAAATGCTGAAATCAGCGACAGATTTCAGCAGTTGACACCTTTTTTCCCCCCCTCTTTCTCTAGACTTTGGTGATACATTTTAGAAAACATCCGCAGTAACACAAACTTGCGCCTCGATAATTGCCGTCTGCTTATCCGCCGTGTTCTCTTGGACGGCGATAACGCTGAAGTGCCGTCACGTCCAGACATAAGGCAAATACGCACACAAGTGGCTGAGAATTTCCAAAAACGAGGATGGAAATTACTCCGAAATTATTCCGATTGCTCTCAAGAACCTTGGAAATCTAGAAGCACAAATGCGGCACTTGTTGTCATGCAAATGAGTCAAAACTGGTGAGGCTTGAACAGCAGCGAGAGAATATTAAATTGGTGGAGGGAGGACACTATATGCAAATAGATTTCATGTTTTCAGCATTCTCTCCACCTAAATTGAATATAAGGAGCTAGTGCGGAGTAACACAGAAGAGGAATTTTAAACACTACAGAAATAAAAAGATGTGAAGTGACAGTATCTCTAGTCAAGGCCTTGGTGCAGAAACCCACCAGAAAGCTACAAACTGTTGCAATCATGTATTCTCAGAGGGATTCTGTACTTTCTGTGTTTGTTTCTGTTTCAGGATTGCAGTAAAATATTAAAAGTCGTAGGCGTACAGCTGATTTTCTTAAGTGTGGTTCTGGTATTTGGTTATGAATGGTCCAGTCATGTCCCCCAGGTCAGCTCTCCATTTGCACGGTTTACAGTGGTCACCCTATGGTTGCCTAACGTTTTGAGAAGCGGAGAAGAGTTATGGTTCTGTTCCATGTCCAATATGAGGTTTAAAAAAACCCTGTTAGCTCGGATATTTTTTTTTCATCACCTCTCCGTCACGCTCTTCTTTTTCTTTCTTTCTTTCGTTCCTGCGCTCCGCTGTCATTCACTCTGTTGTCCGCCATTGTGAGAAATCTCTCCCTGAAGCTCCGCCCCCGATGTGTGAGAAACGTCCAACTTGGACCAATAATAATCAAGCATTCCTGATGGAAATTTGCTAGAACAAATCAGACATTTTTTCAACAGCTGTCTTTTAGGCAGTCATCAAAATTAAGACATTCTGACCTTATTCATTCACAAAAATACAAAGCATTATTCGGAGCTCCATAAAGGCCCCGGCCCTGGTCCGGACCCCCGGGAAGCCCGTGCTCAAATCCGTGCTTGGTGTTAGCGTTGTAGTATTTAGTGACCAACCGTAAAACTGTACCTCATTACTTATCTTGTCTTAAAAACCATGACAACAGGCTGTGGAAGCGGACAAGTGGAATGTTTTTTTATTGCAACAGGGGTGACCTCACTTTGAAATATGTTGAAAGATCCTACCTTTACTCTGAGGCCTCGTTTACTCTTCATTTAAACCGCAGCATTTTTAAAAATTGAAATCTCCCCACTGAATAAACATCTTCAATTAAACACATTAAGGCTTTTCACACCGGGATGTAATGCTACAGCTAAGGCATTCGACTCCATCCGTCACACTAATGTTTTATGAAGTTAAACCACTCTAAAACGTTCTGGATTAACTAAGTAACAATTTAAAGTCACACAACGTGGCTCATAGTGGTGACTGTTGTGGAAAGTTAGTTAAAGAAAGGCATTTTCTTCGAAACACTTCGCTTTGTATGGTGGACATTCATAGAGCAGAGAGTGCTCTCTACTGCCTCCCTCCATTGAGGTTCACTCAGTGGCCAGTCATTGTAATTGCAGGTAAATTTCCTCCAAATCCAAGATGGCTGATAAGAGCCAAACTGTCTTTTTTGCGTGTGTGTGTGTGTGTGTTATTTTCTCAAATAACGGTATTGTGCTAAAATTAAACCGACACTGATCAAAATGTTTTTGTTTTCTGTGAAGCCTGTAATGGCCTGGGTCATTTTATATTTATGGCTATATATTATAACCATTTTATATTTTTGAGCTACATCGTTTATTAAGTGGGTGTACAGTTGCTCAAAATGAGTGAGTTAGTTTTTCCTTGCCATTGGGCTTTTTTTTTTTTTTTTCCCCATACAAAGTCTAGTATTTCAGCTAGGCTATCTGTTCTGCTAGTGCGCTGGTGTGAAAGTGAAGCCACTATAAATTTTACCCATTTAGTCTTGGTCGGGGTCCCTTGAGGGTCCAGGGTCCTTGTTATCTTCTTTGAACAGAGCTCGATGTACAGTGAAATAACAACATATATATCTGTCTTCCAAAACTCCTGGGCAAATCAGCACAGACGCGCCGTTTTCGTGCCTTAAACCGCATCAAACGTCCCGGTTTCAAACGGGAGCAGAAGCGGGTCCAAAATCCCCCGGAGGAGTAGCTGCTCGTTCACCCGAGAGACAGAATAAGCTCTGAAAGCTGCTGGTATCATGAATATCTGAGCCGAAATCTGAGGAATGAACGCCCATTTTCGTGTAAGACAATTTAAACTGCGTGCTGGCTTTTCGACGAGCGTTTTGACAGCTCCGGTATTACACAGCGTCTCGCGTGTGGTAATTGGTGACAGCTAGACGTCTCAGGAGCGGAATAACTTTGAATAAAATTGTATCATCCTCTGGTTTTAGAGTGGGGAATCAATTAACAGGTGCGCCGTCTCTTGTCATCGTCCAAGAGCAAATCAATAACACTAATTATACATAATGACAATGGTTCTCTAGGCTGACAGTTTTACATGATATGCATCTATAAAATACTAGGGTCACACACTGTTCCAGTGTCATGCGATTGGTATTTTCTCTCGTAAAACAGCATTTAAAAAAAACAACAGAAAAAAAACAATCATGTTTTTAAGATGATCACTTGAGTTTTTAGTTTTAGTTTTTAAGGAAAAGTCAATTGTTTGAGAAATAGATGTGTAACCATATATCCAGATGTCAAGACAAGACAGGACGCCGTCTCAGGTTTTGGAGAACGAGGCAAGACTTAAGTGATATTGTTAAAGTGAAACCCATTTTTTAGCTAACGGGGAAGAATTTTTGTTACTGAGTGACGCTGTCCACTTTCCAACGTAAAAGGTGTGATGGCATCAGGCATCAGGAAGTCTCCGTCACAAGGAATTCAACTTCAGGCAGTTTTTTTAAAAAATGCTATGTCGGTATTAAATATGTTTATTAACTAAATTAGGCGTCGTTATCGCTGAAGTGACAGACAGCGGCCATCTTGGCTCTATGATGGTTTGAGGCAAAAATGGGCAAGTTTCATATGACATTTGATTACGACACAGCAAATAGAACGACTGCTTAGGTCTGCACCTCACTCTCAACTGATTTCATAATTGTTTGGCTGAAGAAAATAACTTTATTTAAGGAGCAAAAACATACAGTAAATAGCCACAATGACCACAAGTTTACGGAGGGAGTGAATGAACCTCATATTCACCGCTGGCCCTGGTACCAAACGAGGCCGTGAAGAGCTGGCGGTGGCTGGGGATTGCGTGCGAGTTTAAAGCATTGATGGAAAGTGCAGCACAGACAGAAATCAATATTTGCAAGGATGAAAATTTCTTCAGCCTCCAAGCTGGCTGTCTCGAGGAGCGCAGCTGCTGTTCTTCCCCGCTGCTTTCCACTCAGTCCCTTATCTCGGGGTAGAATCCTTCATTCACTCCGCTTACCCCAGAGCTCTTTATCATAGAGATTGAAAACAGAGGGGAATTGTCAGGAGGTGGATTATGTGGGGAATTATATGGAAATTCACCGGTTCTCGTGAGGACCACCCATGGGTTGCGCACTTATGCCACTCTCTGAGCTTTGACCTTTCCAGATCTCTTTCATTAGTGGCATTGTGCGTATTGCTTTCAAGTCCTGTGAGATTTTCTTTTTCTTGTGAGAACTGATGTCCCAGCCACTGCTGATGTTACTCAGAGCTGATAAGAGATGGACATCTCCACATCTTTCTTCCAGGATCCTTTGTTTCTTCTGGTTTCTCTTGTTTTCGGATACGTAGACCTCAAACCCTGTATCTTTTATGTCCTTGGAAAAAAGACACGTGAGAAATTGCCTATTGCTTAAACAGTGCGCTGAATATGGCATGTTTAAGTAAAAACTACTGATTCCATCATAGGACTAAGAATAGGAGGGAAAACCTGACTAATCTCCTCAGACATTACATAAGCTCAAATGTGGCCCCTGAATGACTCAAACTGTCAACAACAAACTTCTGACACAGTTCTGGTCAGGATATTTGACTTGTCTTCTTGGTAGAATTGGAAAAGAATATTTGTATAACAGTATGTCTCCGGCTGTGGACTTGACTTTTAACCCTCGCGGTGTCTCAGCGTGGCGCTCAGGAGGAGCCGGTCAGATGCCACGGTCGGACGTCGGGGTGAGACTGTCCCATCAGACCCTCAGTTCAAGAAAGCACACAAAACAAAAACAAAAAATCTCATCCAGATGACACAGTCTCTTAAAATCACTTCAGGGTTGTTTTTTTTTTTAAATCCCAAAACATTCAAATAATTTGAGAATTGTTGTTTTTCTTTAATATTACATCCACTTAGTGCAGTGGGCACTGAAAGATTACTGCCATCATTATGTTTGACAATGGATTGAACTATGTTACATGGAAACATGACCCTGACTCCTTCAGACATACTTTCTCGTCAATCTGTGTCTTCAGATCCTAAAACTTTTAACCAGAGGGCGTTTTGGGTTGTCCATGTGGGCAGCTGCACATTTCCATTGAGGGCATTGATTTGGAGTCATGGTTTATTCCACAGCATGAACCCATCCAGTCAATGCGGATGGAAACCGGCTTCACTGGCCATGATAACAGCAGCTAACATTAAGCTTTTGAGAAGCTTTTAGCATCTTGATAGGGTACATTTAACCAAATATGACTCATTTGCCCCCAAACTGCCCTGATCCCTTTCCATAGAAAGTAGAGCCAGCAGTTTGAATGGGAGTCTGTGCAACCTGAGGGCTTTTTTCCCAATCAAAGCTCAAAATAGTTCTGCATTGTTTCGGTTTTCAAGTGTAGATGTAAAACAACAATGTGACTCGGCTACTAGTAACTGATTTGCAAATATTATTGAACATCTTTAAAGAAAAGGGACTTTTATTTGAGACAAGCCCAAAAAGACAACCTTTATAACAGTTCCTCATTATAATATTGAAGTTGCACAAACTAATATTCAAATCATGAAAAAGGGGGTGTGGATGTTGGACAAGACAAGTCAAGTGTTTCTGCATCTTTGGAGTTTTCTGGAAGTTCAACAACGACTAAGCATCTTGACTTCATGCATAATATTTCTATTTTGAGTTTTGTGCTCCCACATCTTGAGTTTAACTATAGACTTTAAAAGCTCATAATCCATATGACATCGGTGGGCGGGCATGAACTTCTCAGTGATCAGCTCAACAAGGATGCAAATCGTTCCCTGCCTAGGTGTCCCCCCGTTTCCTGGACAACACAGCTCCACAGCACATGCAACCTATGCGGGCCACTGCATCGGTGAGGCAGTCAGTCTGGTCGCCACGGCGAGGACGTGAAAACTGGTTGGATATGAGGACACGGGTATCCGGGATTCAGCCGGATGCATCCGCAGTGGCAGAATCCAGCTGCCAAAACACTTATGTTTCAACAACAAGCTTGTGAACGCAGCCATGCTGAATAAGAGCCGCCCCCCCCCCTCCCTCCCTCTTACCCCTCATCTTCGTTAGCATAATCATGGATTTGTTGCTCCGTGCATTGAAAATGAGAGAGAAAGGCAAGCAAACTCTGTAGGAGGAATAAACAGGATGAAATAATCAGATAATCTCTGTAAAGCAACATTTACTGTACTTGTGGATGTAATTGCAGTTTTATTCTTAATATTTTTTCCACAAAAACATTTCCGCCACCCCCCCAAAACCACCTTCACAGCATATTTTGATTGCATTAGGCTTTGCCAGACCGTGTAAGTGCACTTTCAATCTACATTATGCTATTAGTAATTCTCATTATATTATTCTCCTCCACACAATCCTCTCTGTGTACGCAATAATTGCAGATAGAATGGAACGCGTTTGGTGTTATCAGTGCAAATGAACTGGATTAGTGGCCTGTGAACTGGTACGACTTTCTCCTGGGGGTCGGAACTGCGAAATACGCGAAATGCGTATAAATAACGCATTTCGCGTTATTTATACCTGACCTGCCCGACTTGGGAGGTCAGGATCGAAACTCGTATCCGTCTTCGAAGGATTCAACGTTCCTCACTGGAAGCCACTTTTTCTTTTTTGTTTTCTGATTAAATGCACCCCCTGCCCACTCAAACAGCAGCTTTGCCGGGACGTCTTGCCGCGGAGGTGAGACATCGCTTGACTCAGAGAACTCACGCCGTGACTCCTGCCATTTTCCCACAGGCCGACATTGTCCCGTGTCCCTCCAGCTGGTGTCTCCACCGCACACCAGATGGCCCTGATCACGGACGGTATGGAGGTGGCTGAGTGGTTGCTGCCGTCGTCCCATTGTGAAAACGGGCTGTTCGTTTGTCTTTGTGGACTTTAAATACTTCGTCCTGCGCTTCTGGAGAAGTTTTGCCCTTTAAAACATAATCAAGGACAAAATACAGAGAGTTTGTCCTTATTGACGGCCCTTTACTCTTACGGTTGGTCGTGAGTCGCTGCCATGTTTCTCCACTGCAAAAAAAACACAATTTTACCCCGTATTTTTGTCTAGTTTCTAGTGTAAACATCTTGGTACACTTTAAACTGATTATAAGTAACTTTTCAACAAAATACAGGACCTTGTTTAGAGTTATTAACCAGTATTATGGAAAAATACTGGTTCCAGTTCACTGATGGAAAAAATGTCTTATTAATGAACTCATGCCAATGGAACAAGTACTTTTTCGTCAAAATTAAGTAATTATTGACTTAAAACAAGCTCTTACATCTTGCTGAATAGTTTACTTATTTGCACTATAAACTGAAAATACTTTGATGTTTTTTTTCCAGTGTGTCACTCCAACCTTTTTCATGGAGTTTGCTGAAAAACTCCATTTTTCTCAAACTAGAAAAACTGGACATATTGCGATGATATCAAACAAGCCAAACATCTATTGGCAGTCAATCTGCCCTGGAAAACTCGACAACATAAAAAATAAAAATAAAAAACCCCCAGTTGAAACAGCTATGGTTGACCGATGATTGAAGCCCTCAACCAGAATAGATAAACAAGTACGTCTCGTTGTTTGTTTTCCTCCATCTTGACTTTTACCAGCACAAATACTAGTCCGGACGACAACATGACCTGGAGCTACAGCAGCACCGATGTGTTGTTTTTTGTTTTTTCGTATCTTGTTTTTTTTGGGGGGGGTTTAATCAAAAGAGAAAACTGTAGAGACCCATAAATATCAACTCTGATGATACAGATGGAAAACGTGTTTCTTCGGTTCACTATTTGATCGATTCCTAAAGGCTTTGCACTTTATGCCTGGAGTGGTGTGCGATCAAATGTATAACGACCGAATCAATGCGCTATAATATTTATGACTGTATCGGCAGAGTATAAAATGAACTTGCTAAATCAATGAGAAGATCAGGCGGACATGTTTTACAAGGCATTAGACGTGAATAAGAGGCTCACAGGGAGATGCTAGCAAACCCTTGCTGTAAATACACGTGGATCTACATGCTGGTCGTTGGACTCCAGTGTTTTAGGTGAGTATATTTACATTTTAGCAAGTGCACCAATGTCTGTCTTTGGGCTTTTCTTTGCTTTGCTGGTTATCAGTTTGTTGCGAGTGAAAGGAAAGGAGGTATTGTCAAACCTTAAAGTATTTACTGAAGCCGAAGAGGAAGTATCGACGGCTCTAAACGCGCAAAACAAAACCATCCAGAGTCTTCCCTGCAGCCACTGCTGCCTTTCAATAATTTTAACAAATGTTGAAACATGCAATCGTCCGTTGCTTTTTTTTTTTTTTTTTGTCAAATGTATTTTTCTCCACCCCATTGTATCTAATTTCCTAAAAGTCAGCAGGGTCCGTGTTGCGTCAGTCCGAGGACTCGGTTCCTAACCGGGGAAAAAACGGACTGCCCCCTGCAGGCCCGGATTCAGTTTCTGCCTCCAGCAAAAGAGTCCAGCTACCTTGTTGTCTTGTTCATGATTGATGGCATGAGATGAACAGGTGGACTGGGGCGATGCCGACGCCGCTCTGGTCTGCTGTGCTGAAGTCAGAGCCGAACCCGAAATGGAAACTTTATTGTTTGTTTCTTTTTGATGGAATGGAGGAAAGCTGCTGCCGCCTCACATTAACAGGAACTGAATGATTTTGGACGTCTCATCAAAACACATGTGTAGTTTCACCTTTAAAAGTTTATTTTTCCAGGCATGTATAGCAGAAATGGCAGGCCTCCAACCTGCTGGAGAGACTTTCAGTCAATTTTTGACGAGGAACATCGCGCTGTAATGAAAACCTGCTCATTTGTCGAATTTTCAAACATATTTAGGGGTTTTGGAGGTGTCTTTAAATTTTCCCAAATGCTTTTACTTTAACCTCATTTTTATTCAGTAACCATTGACACTGCGTCATATCCGGTGTGTTTTACAATAAAACTGAGAAAGTGAATTATGATAATACATTTCTGGAACTGACAGGCCAAGTTTATCGCATCACATGACGACTGCTGGGACGCAAGCTGCATTTCAACCGAACATAAAACATGAAAAGTTTTTGAGGTGTTTTTTTTGGCTGTATCAAAAAAAAAAAAAAAACTGCAACGAAAACACTTTTTTTCGCGTCACACGAGTCACGTGATCGACAGCCGGATGTAGCTACTGACAGAAAGGTTGTGATGGAAACACAGCTTTAGGCACAGACATGGCTCTAAAAAGAATATAAGCTCATCTATTGATGCGTGTCCTTTATTTACAGACGCTGTTATGTTCGAATGCTTACAAAAACAGCTCAAGTTTTCAGTTCAATACATGAGCCGTCTAGACAGACTTGGTTTGGACTCCCGCTATGATTACAGCCTTTATTTTGTCGCTTTATATAATAACATGTTATGTTGCCATGGCTGTCAAAACGCTCCATCCCCCAGCCCCAAATGCCAATATGTGATGGATACTTCTTATTATATTTTCGCTAACTTAATTCTATTATTTTTCTTTGAACTTTATCAAAGGCATTGAAGAAGAAGAAGAAGAAGAAGAAGGGGGAGAAAGCACCAATGTTTTTATAGTGAAAATTAAAGTCTAACTGGAAGGAACAATCACTTTCCTGATCAAAAGAGTGGCAAAATTGTAAAATGTCTCTGAGACATCAGAGGGTCTTATTCAAATATTCCTTTTGATTTGATCACAGAAGGATAATATGTTAATCATGAAAAGGAACAATAGTAAATCTGAAAAGTTTGGGGATCAAACTTTTGCAGTTGTTTTGCTAATAATACGATTTCAATCATGAGTCTTCTGCCAGTTTACGGTCGTTGTTTCGTTAAGCTCGATCGCCCGACGTGAACTTCGGCACAAGTCTGGTCACGTTGCTGCCGCAGGGGCTGAGAACGGCGTATTTCACGGGACCCTCAGTGAAGCGGCTTTTACGTCTCAGGAAGGCGGCTGAACTGAATGACTGATCAAACCTCTTGGTGGGGCCGACTTTGAGTGTGTAGAAACATGTCGCGCCTCGCGAAAGTATTCGCACTCCTTAAACTTTTCACGCTTTGCCAACCAGAAACCTAATGCGATGGACCAATATGAAGTGAGCTGGAGGGGAAAAAAGATGCGGGACTTTCAAAGTGAAAAAGTGTGGCGTGCGTTTGTATTCAGAGAACGACTTTGGGCAGTTTAACCCCATTACCGATCCAGCTGTTTTGTGAAAGCCTCAAATTTGGCAGAGATTGTTAATGGAAAAAAAAAAAACAGCATCATGGAGACCGAGGAACACAGCAGGCGGGAGGAAGTTGTGGGACCAAGAGGTCAATGGTAACAATCCCAAATTTACAAAAGAGTTGTAAGAAAGCCAGTACATGTCGTCCTAAAAGGTGCATCGCCATGGTGACGCGTTGTGGTGGCAAAATGCTGGAGGGATTCTTCTCTTCAGAAAGGAGCTGGAAGCCATCCTGGATGAAAACTTGTTAGAAACTGCAGGAGGCCAAAGACGGGGACGGAGGTTCACCTTCTGGGAGAACAATCATCCAAAACCTGCAGCCAGACTTTGTAGGAAAAGCTAATCTAAACTGGTTTGTAGGTAAAGCTAACCTAAACTGTCAAATTATAAGCAGAGGAGTTTGAAGATGTTTGGAGACTTTTGTTGGACTTTTTTGGAGACATAATTTATTCAAAATCATTGGGCTGTGATGTGCAGTTCCACCTGGCGTTCAATTGCTGCTGGCTAGTCTGAAGGAGCTGAGTGGGGCCTCGAAGGCGGAGCTACGTCCATCCAGGCGTTTTGCAGAGCTGAAAAGTTGCCGCGGGAGATTAAAGTATTTTCCAAACATCCATGGAAGAATCGAAACAACACTCCAGGTATGTTTTTGATGAGGGAATAACATAATTACATCATTTAAAGCTCAAAAAGCCAATGTTACATCATACAGCCCCTTTAATAGATGCTTTTGTAGCTTCAAATCCCAGTTCAACTACAAATATTTAGTCTGCTTTACTTCATTTTCACCAAACTTTCTTCCACGTGCCACTGAAGGCAGCTTCAGAACCGCCAGATCTAAGCAAGTGTATTTGGACGGCCCAGTCAAAGTCCAGGCCTATCTTTCAGAGCTAGAGGCAGCTTGCAAAGAACCGGCTTCAGTTCTTGCCTTGTGGCTTAAACAAAAGGTTTTACACAGTATTGGCATACCAACTAAAAACCATATTTCAGTTTTTATCAAGAAATTTAATGCTTTTACAAGGCAGCGTATGTGTAAGAATAATTCATAGTTTTAGGTGAACCATAATTATTAATTAACCTCCCAAAACCTCTTTATCAGTGTCATGCTGAGTGGGTGGCCTTTTTTTTTTTTTTTTTTTGAAAGATTCATTTCAAGAGCTTCCATTAAGATCCAAATTGTCATTAAGATGTTCTTCAGTACTTCAAAGCTTTTACGACAAAAGACGTGAAACGTGACTCCAGTGAGCGATTTGATACTTCAGGCTGTTTAAGGTCCAGCTGATAAGAGGAGCTGAAAAATGGGCAGCTGTTAACATTTACAAGATTATCATAATTTGAAGAAATCGGAGCCTTGATTTATTTTTATTTTTTTCTTTTGACAGCCCATGTCCCAGATTTCGAATTCAGATAAGAAGGCCCCTCTCGAGCCGCTCAGACAGACAACAGCAGCAGAGTAATACGAGTTAAAGAAATAAGGAGGAGGAAAGAGACGGTGCTAACCTTGAAATGAAATGCAGTCGGGTCCCTGTAGTTTTTCCAGCGCGGCCTGCAGACCGCCTGCTCTTGGAAGACGGCCAAGAACTCGCTTCTCATTTCCAACGGACGCGGCGCTTCCTTGAGAAAACAAAACATAATTCTCACCGTATTTTTATTTATGACCGGAGCGGGTCTCCGGGACAGAAGCGTGCCTCCAGGTTGGTGGAGGTTTTCGCTAAAAAGTTTCTTGTGGGCGACGAGGCTGTGAGCAAAGAACTTCAACGCTTCTGGGATCAGCTTTAAAAAGTTCCCGTCTTGGCAATAATTGGTGGCCAACCTCGACGGCGCTTCAGAGACTGACCGGGAGGAAAACCTCCGGGCTCCAAAATTGTCTGAAAGGTTTTGAAATGAACCTTAATCACTTCCAGAGGGCCGCTTTGACGGCCGCTGCGCAACCGGATAATTTAACGACCAACAATACTCTGGTGTGGGACCAAAATAGATGATCATGCACTGACAAAGTAATACAATGGATAAAAATGTTGACTACATCGATGAAATGTGCGATTTTGTTACAAAGTTTTTCCTCTGAAAGAGGATGTCACGACGACCTGAGAGCATGTCCCTCCAGACGCTTGATGATGATGATGATGGAAACGTTGCTGCACGTTGCATTAATCCCATTCCTTGGTTGTCATGAGGAAAATCCAGCAGCTTGTTTGAGCCTTTTGTAGAAAGGCCCGGGGCATGACGGACCTGCAGTGCCGCTGACCTTGAAATCCAGCTCGTCTTCCCTCCACAACATCGTCATCATCCTGTTCCTGTACAATGTTTCTCCCAGATCCTTAATTTCTTAATTTGTCATTTTACCCTCCCCATCTCTGAGATGGTCGGTTCCTCCATAATTTTCTTGTAACAGGGATCAAGTAAGCTTGATTTACACCAGTACCTCAGGTACACTTTGATTGTTGTGGAGGCTCTAAAGCTCATCCAATGAGATTCTCCTGCCATGTTTGTTGCGCTCAGAGTGAACCTGAACCGCTGCGATCTCAAATCGGGGATACTCAATGTATTGGGTTGTCTTGGGATGAGATCACGCAGTTTCACAAGGACCTAAAGAGAACGGAGCCTTTTAAATGTGACGTGTCGCCAATCAGAAAGCAAAACGGTGGGGATAAAACGGAGGGGAATCCCAAAAATAGTTCACAAACTATCGCCGTTGCTTCTTTCCAGTCGGCCATGTTGGTTTCCACCGAAGGAAACAAAGGTGTGTTCTATGACCGACCTGTTTTATTGATCATCTTTTAAAAAAACATATATATATTTTTTTTATGTTTGGGGTCTGTCAGGTTTTGAAAATCAACCAGTAATCTTGTGAGATCCAGGCATACAAATCCGCTATTCATCTCAGCTGGGAAAATTTAATTACTTTAATTTGGGGCTTAAATGTTTAATTTTGAGCTCAAACTATCCGACACATACTTTTATTAAACAAGCATCAAATATGAGATTTCTGTTATAGACACTATAGAGTTTCACATTTTCTGTCAATAAATTAAAAAGTAAATAAAAGCAAAAGGCAATGAGTGACCCTGTCAACTTTAACATTTGTAGCCTGAGCTTTTTTTTTTTTTCTTCTAATGCCCCAGTTGGGATTTTGATTGGAATAAAAAGGAAGAAAAACAAGGTTCAAACACAGAAAAACAGAACAGTTTTAAGTACAGTCGTCGCGACAACGCGGCGGTACGAAACAGAAGCGGCGATCGTTCAAACAAAGGCAGGAGCAAAACAGTTGCCACCGATTTATACAAGTTTCAATCATGTCGCAGTTTTAATCAGGCTGCAGGAGGCTGAAGCAGACCATGCAGGAATCCATGCATATGCAAATGTGGATCTGTGTCACGGTGCCTGACACATCCCTTTTCATAACCAAATCTACATTTAGATACAAATTTAAATCGCACAACAAAAAGGTAAAGGGTCTGCACATGGCGGATGGTTTTATTTTTTTATTATTTTTTCAGACCCATCAGCTTGGTGAATGCTCAAAATGTGCCAGTGTGTTGATTCAGATGGTTATTCAATTTGGCTGCTTGACAAACAAATGAATGATTTAGTGAATAAAGACACAACAATCGATCAATTCTACTGGTGTGATGCATTTCAGCGACAAGACGATTCAAGCTGCTTTAAGTGAAGAGAACGTGAAACGTACAGTCATATATTATAAGCATGTATATATAATCATATATTACATGGCCCCAGCTGTTATTTCGTTTAAAAAAGATGTACAACCAAGCACGTTTGATTTCCAGAAAGTAGAAAAGTATTTTGATGTTATTTTTAGTTCTGGAAAAATTAAAAATAAAAATGATATCAGCAGGTCAGACCTCTGGATTCATGTTTGATTGGTTTCAAAGTCTCTGTGGATCTCGAGTAAATCTTAGAAAGACCGCGCCCACACAAACCCGTAAATCTGGCAGAGCTTCCTTTGGGAAGTAAAAACTGAGATTTTCTTTTGCCAAATGGAGATTTTTAATATTCACACATTTACACAAATGATGGGAGTGAGTTGATTTGAAACCAGATCAACACCAGAACAGTTTCTGTTTCACATCCACCTAACTTTACCCTGAGACACTTTGTTTAAAAAAACGGATGTCAGTGATGGTACAAACCACGAAGAAGACAACCACAGAAAGTAGAGGATCAAGGCGCTGCATGTTTATTAAATGACCCAGCATGTGAAAAAGTTTCTTCATGAGATTTTCATAGAAACAAAGCAATTGCAAAAGTGTCTTATTTTGACAACACTGCGGACGTTCATAATGTAAATGCCGTTGCCGTTGGCCACGATGGGAATCTGTGATGTGGGATAAAGAAAAATTCAATGATGCCCTCAGTCTTTTACGAACTGATACTCAATAGAACTGAAATATTTATGATATCGGGAGTCTCTTTACTAGACTTGCTTGCGCGTTGGGGCAACATCCACTCTAGACATTTATCAATGCTTTGCATGGATAATAAGTTCTCTGACAGCCATTACGTCTCTATTATCCTCCTCTGTGCCGCGCCGCTCAACACAGCTCAAACTTAGAAGGTTCCACCTCCTCTTTCTGTCACTTCCTTTGCTAACAATTGTGACCTTTCATCTTTTACCTTGCCAATAACTGCAGCGCCCCAGGTACTGGGCTTTAAACCGGTGGAGATGAAGAGCAGGGGGGGGGGGGGGAAGAATGAAAAGAAAGATAGATTAAGCCAGGGAGACAAGAAATAGCTGTTAGCCAAGCCAAAGCACCTCTTGAAGTTCCTCCTCTCCCACCTCGTTTTTTCTCATTTCAAGTGAAGGCTAATATGCAGGTGCCAGAATGCCGAGCGAGCCCGGCGTAAGCGCGGCTCTGGCCTCGCGGCGGCGAAGGCTCCTTCTCATTTCACAAAGCGAGGACACAACACAGAACAAATAAGGAAAAGGTCAACGTGTTCCAAACACCTCATCCGCGCCGAGGGGCCGACACGCCGGCTCGTTGACTCCGCCAGGCCGAACTTTTGACGGCCGTCGCCGCTCTAACCCCTCGCTCCGTTAAATTACGCGCTCAAATAGAACTAACGCTCCGCCGCTGCCGCCGCCGCCGCCGCCTTCCCAGCGGACCACGGAGGGCCTATTAAAATCACATTGCCTCTCCCTTTCCCACAGCGCGTCCCTCATTAAGGCGGCACTAAACAAACAGACAATGCTCGGAAGTCACAGATTTGATACAAGATGATTCAGATATCAGACAAACCGCCCCGACTGAACGTAACGAGCAAGTTTAACAGCAAGGATTCATCGAAGGCTGAGTCATTTCGTAGGACAGCCTGTGTGTAATCACGAGCCAGACTGGGTCATGCCGTATTAAAGGCCTTGCGCAATCGCCGTCGTCGTGATCAGAGGGCCTTTTTTTTTTTCTTTTTTTTTTTTTCCCTTTTTTTTTTCTCTTTCCAGGGAATAATTACTTACTCACTGCAGCACGTGTGGGTGCGCGCGGCGTGCCCTCCGAGGGCAAATGTGTGCGTTGCCAGGTTGGCACCGCTCTTTGAATGGCGTTTAGGCTCCGGAGGGACAGATAGGCACATGCTTCCTGTGCAAGTTGCAATAACGCTGTGGTTGTCACACGACTGAATCAAAGCTGACGCTAATTTAATCCTTCTCGTTTCAGTGTATCTTTGTTGGACAATTAAACGAACACCTCTCCTAATCAATTTTTCTATCCCTGCCAAGGTTTTATTCACCTTTCCAAAAGTAATTTATTAGCGAGTCAAACAAGAGACTTGAACAGCTCTTCTAATTAAAATTTCTCTAATCTCTGCCAAGTCAAAGTGACTGTGCAGCCGCTGAAGCTGCAGCATGTAACTTTGATTAACTTTTCTTCTTTTTTTAAATTTTTTTTTACATATTTGTTTAAACTGTCGCAATTTCATGAGTGTATAATATGAGACATCTGTGTCAGATTTGACTTCATCTGGCTTCTCCCAGCGCTAACTGGAAACAACCAATTGGATCCAGGAGGAGGGTCTTAGCGCTGTCAATCTGGCTTGTGTACAGGCTGCTCACACACACCGTCCACCTTGCTCTCTGCTATGCCTAGGGGAATTTGCAGTGAATGCTGTGGCTAGTAAGTACACCAGTAACTGGATAAAAAGTTTTCCTAGGATGGTGAGTTCATTTAGCAGCGCGTACAGAAGCATAATTGACATCGTTAAGACCCTCCTCCTGGCTCTAACTGATCGATTTTGACTGGGAGGGAAGCGTTTATTAAAACGGCAGTAGATCAGGGAGGAGGATCAGAATTGTTTTTCTCACCGTCACATTTTGAGATTTAATAAATACGTAAAAAACATTGTTTTATCTTTTAATAAAAAGTTGATACTGCAGCTTTAAAGGAAGCATAAGAGCCACAGTGTTGTATAAAGGATAAGGAATCTCATTTTATAGTCACCGTTCACAGTTGTACGATCGGCGTCGCTTGATTTTCCGTGCGGCAGGAAATCCATGATCCAGACTTTGATGAAACATGAAAGATTTCCGTGTCTTGATACAGGACACATGTTGTGTTTGTTCAGCAGTCAAATTAGGATGTACTTTACTGTACAAATGTGAGAACCTAAAGCATGAAATTAATGGAAATCCCATCCTGTCATCAGAGCGTCAACCATGCTTGTTTGTAATCCTCGTCTGTGGTTACAAGGCTGACAGCCTGTCATCTCCGTGGCATCAGTCGCGAATACGGAGTAAGAAAAAGAAAATACCAGAAAAATAAACCACAGAAAAGCTGTGCCGTGTTGTTTTTCCCTCGCTTCGAGATAAAAATAAGTGTTGATCCTTGTGCAGCTGTGGTCCGAAATTCACAAACACTTTTCATCAGCAGAAAGAGTCATATTGATTTGGGGTTTTAATGATTTATTGGAACCGTTTTTAATTAAACTGGCAGTTTTCCTGATATGGAATATATGTTCAGAAAATGCTGAGATGACGAGTTGTGTCAGAAGCTTAATTTTGTCCCCGTTTGTCCACCGTATCTGTCTAGATAGAGCACTCAGTTGTCTTGATTTCGCCTCTGAAGTAAATTTGGAGACATTTATACAGTCCTAGCCATAATCCAAAGGAATCTTTTCCAATTTTCATTCTACTATCTTGAAATAACTAAAATCTAAGAAAAGAAAGAAAAAAAAAAACAAAGCAGCAAAGCACTGCATGTATATTTTATCCTCAATAACAATAAAGGTGGCAACTTGGACAGCGCTTTTTGAACATAAACATAAAGACATAAAAGAAGCTTTAGAGATTGTTTCCTGTCCACTCTGGTCTTAAACCGCTTTAGGCAAGTTGTTGACTTTAGCATCTGCAACTGTATTTATGTTCAATGAAAAATGGAAAAAGCATAAGCTAATGCAGGTAAAATATTAACTGCTACCTTAAAATACATGGTAGCAGTTAATATTTTAAGCTACCTTTGCTTAAAACATAAGCTAAGATAACAGGCAAAATTTAAATCTGCTAGCTTAGCTGAAGACATGGCACCAACAAACGTCATGTTTGTAGATGTAAACATTACGTTTTACGTCTTAGTCGATGTAAAAGCTACAAAAATGTTTTAACATGTTAATAGATTTTACGTCAAAAGCTTCTCTTAGTCATGAACATTTTCTGTTTAAACATGAAGATAATTTTGTTGTTTAAATAACTGCAGTCCCTTTGTGAGTGCCGTGCCGTGTGTGGACCGAGTCGTTAACGCGCAACTTAAGCCAACCAAATTCTTTCTTCCTGCAAACATCTGTTAATTAAGGTGATTAGATGGCACGTGTATCGCTGCGATTCATTTACTCTGCTGCAGTTATCTGTGTTATGCGTGTCATTTATCCAGTTACTTTATGGGGAGCCAGGAAATCCAAACCGGCTCGGCGTGGTAATGACCTAATTAGAATAAATACTTGAAAAGATTCCCGACAAATGAGATTAAAAAAAAAAAATGTTCATTAGGAACAAAGATCATTTAAATAATTGGAGGAAAGAAAAAGAGAGCTGAGGGGGAACAACTCAGCAAATAAGAAACGCTGGAGAAAGAAGACGAAAAAAAAAAAGAGAGAAAAATGTTAATAAACGCCAATGTGAGACGTTTACTCCCGGAAAAAGCAGGGTGAAAGAAAACACATAAGATCCCAATTAGATAGTCTTTACTTGTGCAGTTGGGAAGATGTGTCTCCTCTGCTTGTTCCCTTTTGGCCCTTCCCTCAATTCTATCTCCCGCCGCCCTGGGGTCAGAGTAATGACGGTGATAAAATGTCATGATGAGAACCGAAAAAAAAAAGTCATTCTTGTTAGTCTGGAGACGTGACCTGAAACGTAATTCCTGTTTTAGCTGCGGCTCTCCCAGTTCAGCTGCACGCGCGCAGCACTCTGACCCATTTCAGCAGAAAGAACAACAGACTGGTTCGCCTGGGTTGCGTCGACTCGACGTGTGAGACGGTCCAGCTCCTGTCACCTGCTTCCGGTGGAGACAGCCGAGCAGCAAAGACAGAATTAAAGGGCGAAATAATAAGAATGGTAATAATTGGCTTTTCCATGAAGATTGTTGGAGAAATAGATGTTTAAGGTGAGAATGTAGTTTGTATTAGTGGTTTTTTTATGCATGTTTGAGAAACCCTTTAAACTCCCCTGGCAATCAGTCGGCTGTGCAGAACACCTAGCTCTGCCCCACTCAGCTCCTTCAGACTAGCCAGAAGAAATTAGCAAACACTTGGTGGAAAATCCACATCCGGTAAGCTCATTATAGGAGCTACTTCTCTGTGCAACGCTGGTAAAATCGTTGTTTAAGGGTTAATAGAGCAGCCGTGTTGTGACGACGTCCTGAAGGCGGAGTTTCAGAAAGAGGAAGAGCTTTTAAAGAGACAGGAGGCCAAATTCATAACATTAAATTACAAAGTCAGATTTCTTTTTAAGTCATATGTTTGACATCTATAGCATTTGAAATGCTATTAAATGGCACTGTGTGCCTTTGATATTTGAAACAGAGACAGGCCTACCATCCTTCAGCGCTCCTGCAAAAACCTCCCCTGTAGATCTTCTACAGAAAAGTCAGGAAAAATTTCAGTTCAGCTCAGACAGGATTTTGCAGTGCCTGACGTCTGCGGCTGCGGCTTCATGCAGAAAGATTGCGTTTGGAGAAGGACCTTGCTTTCTGAGACACGAGTCACTTTAGACTCTGTTATTTCAAATGAGAGTCACCAGGCTGGATTTATAAAAACACGCCGTGATTGCAATGATTACTGTCGCGCTTGCATTAGTTCACTTACATAAGCTCATGCCGCTACCTCAGCCAGCTGCTAGGCGCTGGGAAGTTTCATAGCAACGGAGACGGGGAGCATCGCTGCATCATTAGTGGTTCACACACCGGGATGCGTGTTATATTCCTGCTTCATGTCACCAAGACCTGGAATACACACTTCAGCTAGCCACTGCAGGATGGAGGCACCTAGGAAACCTGCAAGGGCAAAAAAAGCAAACAAAAACAAACAAAAATACTTTTTGGTGCACTCCTCTTTCCACACAAGAAGAATATATTTAACACGTTAACGTGTAAGTCTTACTTGAGCAGGTTTCAACATGTACCAGCTCATCCTATGTGTTGAGTGTGTTGTGTGAAGCTAAGCTAGTCGTACCTGTAAACACGACCTGCGTGGGCTGATTTTCTGTGACTAATACTCAGTGACGCCTGTGGAATACTGATAAGCTGGACTTAGCCCACTCTAAAAGTAATGATATACATAATTAACTGTCCAGACCTGCTTTCTCCCCTCTCCTCCCCTCCATCGCCCAACTTGAAGTGTTTTATAAGTTAGAGGAATTTTTAAGACTTTTAGAGTCATGCTCATCAGGGATTAATCAGATGCTCTGGTTGCCATGACGAGCTTAAAATGCTAAGACTGATCAAAGCTACGCTAAGTCACTCTACACGTAAGACAAATTCTCAAATTAATTTGTGACCTGTCAAGCTCTTTATGAGAATAGTGATGAGTTTTAAGACTCGCCTTCTTTGACAATTTGAAATAATCGAGTCCAGGTGGATCTCTTTGAACTGCTTTAGGTTTTTATTTTATTTTTTTAAATAAATAAATTTTTTAAATATTTACTGAAGCAAGAATTGAAGTTCTAACCTCAGCGTCATCCGACAGGTGAGGATAAGATTCACTCAAATACGTCGTCTAAACAAACCGATTTAATTTTATTGATTTTTGCTACTTGACAGCAACTAAACAACAAAAAACAAGAGTTGCAGTTATGAATTTTACGAATATATTTTTTAAATTGACGTCTTTAGAGCAGAAATGCAAGCAAAAAAAGAAAAAAAAAAACTTGAATTGCTCTTGGTGTGTTTCATAATGTGCCTCCAGCCAAATTCAACTATTGGTGAAAGACAGAGAGGAGAATAGCATGTTTTCCATATTTCTAATGAGACATTAAAAAGCATGAATAAAACACTTTTTAAGGTATTTTTTCATTCTGAAAAACAGCAAACAGCACAAAGTCATCTGCATGGGAGAAGTTCAGTTGGTGAACAGTGAAGGCGTTGGACACAGGTTAAAAATACGAAGCGGTTCTTTGTTTTCAGCCTGACAGATTCTCATCCACTGTGCGTTTCATCGCTGTTGTTCTTCATCGTCTGAGCTCTTACGTTTTGGAGACTCCACGAGTTGTGATCGCTTCAAGAGCTTCGAAAAGAGAAAACTGAGGTTGGACTCTAGGGATGAGCAACTCTGAGAATTGGCAAGTAAATATAGAGCTAGTATTGCCAATATCGATTCCAATACGATACTTTTTTCCTGAAATGTAATTAACATGAAATAATTTGGTCATTTGACTTCAGTTAGTTGATTGTGATTATATAAAAAAATAAAACACAGGACAAAGATTTTAGGCAAACAAAAGAGTTTTTTTATTTACTACCTACAGTAAAACAATAAAGAATATAAATACAATAACTCCGTTTTTGTCACCTTCTACAACCGAGTCTGACTATAATCTGCATGCAACTTAAATATAGATGCTAATAATTTCCCTTCAGTTGTCGTAACACAAAAGGGCCATTACATCCAGCCATATTTATATTTCAGGTTAGAAATATAATATATATATATATATATTTACATAAATGTGTATTTTTGAGTGATTTTTTCCAGTTGTCTAAGTAGATAATAATTGTTCAATTGATACGCTAAATTTGCACCTCTGATCACAGATTGCCCCATGAAAGCAGAGAGACACAGAGAGATGTGCTGTTTGCGCAGACGGTGTTGGAGCGAAGCTGCGCTTATGGGGGAATTAAACAGATTGTGTTTGAAAGAAAGCAGAAGTTCTGAGTGCAAACATGACAAAGGTATGAAATCCTGCTCTCACATCGAAAGCGTAAGCTCTTGACATTTGGCGTTTTAATTCCGGCACGAGGAAAATCCAGTCATTTGCTGGACTTATGGAGGAGAAACTGCAAACAAAAGCTTTGATCTCATCGTCCTGCTATTGATCCGATGACAATACTCACCTTTAGATTGACAGTACGGATAATTAGATCGAGTCAGTGCATCAAGCGCTATTATGAGGACACAAATCTTTACACGTGTGTGGCAAAAGTCCAATTCCTTGTGTCAAGCCAACCCTTGAAGGTGCGTTATGGCACGTAGTAAAACGTATCGGTGCCGTTTAACAACACAATCACATAAATATGTTACCTTCAGTCGTTAAAATGGATGCTGCATATGTCAAATTGGGCCTCTGTCTCCTTAAGAAGCTCCTACTCTTTTGGAGACTCCGCCCTCAGGAAGGAACAACGTTTCTCATTTTAACCGTTCTTAAGAGCGTCGGACTGAGAAGTGGTTTGTACGATGAGCTCAGCAGACACGCGGGTCCACCAGGTGTTTGCTAATTGTTGCTGCCTCTAGTCTGAAGGAGCTGAGTGAAGGAAGGACGCTTGATCAGCCACATACTGCAGCTCCAAAGAGTTGATTTTTTTACATCACACTGCCCCTCAAATGCAAGTCTGTTGGAGCAGAGGCCCATCAAAAGTGACGGCTCTCAAAATACAGAGCTGTTTTAGAGATTGTATTATTGTGAAGAAGAGAGGACAGAAACCAGACTCAACGATACATATGACCTGAAGGCAGCTGTCGAAACAATCTGAACCACGAGCTGATCACGTCCATGCCACGCCGCATCGACGCAGGTGTTCATGCAAAAGGAGAACCAAACAAGTATTTCGTGCGGAGAGGTCAACATACTTCTTATTAGGGCTGTCGTGATTCCTCGAATGGTTAGATTACCTCGATTAGCAAAGAAAAATGTATCTGCCTCGAAGCTCCGTAGGACCATGTTTTACATAATTTGCTCCGACCGGGTTCCAGTCGGATCATGATTTGTGTTGGGCAGCGCACTCATTCGTTGCTATGTCCTAGCAGCAGCATGGCAACTTGTCTTGGTTTTTGTCAATAAGCGCTTTTAAATGGAGCACAACAACTTTTCTCCACCAGTGGAGCATGCATGAGGGAGAGAGAGAGACACTGAATTTCCACGTAATAATCAAAACTTAAATCAGTGAAAGCATTTAAGTATTCCACCGTGTGATGCATCTGTTGGATCTAGGAGTTTCACTGCAGAGAGCGAAAGCCTCTTTCGTTGTACCTTAACTGGTGACACGTGGGAAGCCGTGCAGGACGCTGCGTTCGGCCGACGCTATTGAGACAAAGAGGCCTCTAAAAGCGAGGTCTGACTCACTGGACCAGCCATTCTCAGACGCAGATTTATCATAGTGAAAAATATTGGTTTTAGTCATAAGGACATATAAGGGAGCGACATGACAAGTGGAGAGCAGAGTTTGTTTATTATGTTTTATTGATTTTAAGCATAATAAATGAAAGTGCTACTGCAACATGACAAAAAGTGCACATGGTCAATACTTGGAGGCCCTTCCACGAAACCACAAAGTGCTTTTTCAGACAGGTTTGTGCATCAAGACGCGCCGAGGCTCCCTGTGCGGCGAGGGTCCACTCCTTTTTATTTACTAAGCCTTTATTGACTGTTATTTGCAGCACATACAGAGAGTCTCAACTGATTTGTTTGTAGTTTAAAAATGAAATTGATAATAACAAAAAAATGATATTTTCTTTGAGAAATATAATAATAATGACCTGAATTTGTGCCAAGTTCAAATGGCAAAAACCAAACTGGTCTGATAAAATCGCTAAGAGGAGATCGGCTTGAAAACACTTCCATTGATGAAAATGGACACACCGTAAAGATGCATGATTGTGATTTCTCTGTACAAACTATGAAACAATATTGAATAACTGAAATAGATATTTTTGTGTCCCTTTTTATTAAGAGATTTTTTATAGAAGTTACAAATTGCAGCTTTAACTCTCAGATTTCCAAAAGACTGACTGTGTTGGAGGACAGAAGTTAAACTGACAATAAAAACAAGCACTTCTTGGGACTTCTTCCTTTAGTTACCACTTCAACACAGAAAAGTTGTTGCCGTGGCTTTGTTGTTTGCGCCCGGGTACGGTGCGTTTACTGACCGGAAGAATATTGAATTTTTAACTTTCTAACCCGCTGGTGCTCGGTCAGGCCAGTCGAGCGTAAAATCAGCCATTTCCAGTCACTAGCCAATTTTGCATTGCAGCTCTACTTTCTTTCTGCTCAATTCAAACTTTTTCCCTGATATTAGAAGGAATTGTGGACGTCATTTTTTTTCTACGTTTCGGTAGTTACGGAACTAAAACTAATTTTATATGTAGATTTAACAAAAAGGTTTCAGAAAATAGTTATTTTTAAGTCATGACCTGAACATGTCAGGAGAAGAAATGGCTGATTCATAGACAGAGAGACAGAAAGTTGGCAATAAGCTTGACATTCAGACTGGAGACGAACAAAACTGTTTGACATTTTCTTGTTTTCAGAAACATCCAAACATTTCCATCAGATTTACACGTTCCCATCTTTTTTCCGAGTGCAGCGTTCACTTTTTCCCCCCCTCTCTTTTAAAACGCACATTACAACATGAACTCGAAGCTAAATGAGCTCAAGTCAAAAGCCGTAAGCTAGCCTCTCGCCCACGCTGCCGCGTTTTTAAATCACGGTGATCCACGTCAGGGGCGAACGGCCGAAACGTTCAGCCGGCGCCGCCTGTGGGAAATCGTTGACAGCTCTTTTGATGGTGGCAAGCTGCAAAGTATGCATTTTTTTTGTTGTTGTTTTTTTTTTCCAAATTTTTTTTGTCACAGCTTTCTGCACTTGTGCACTTTTTGTTGAGTGTCATTTGTTGTGTTTTTTTTTTTTTTTTTTTCTCATCTTGACTTTAGAATCGTTTATTTAGAGGAGGTGGAAAAAAAATAGAAGTCATTTCCATAACCCTATTCCCACAAAACAATCACTTGAACAGTGATACAGGGGAAAAATAGATAAAAAAATGTAAATAACAGAATGTCTCATGCATCTCCTGTAGACTTGTATAACCGTGTAGGTTTACACAAAATGCCGCACTTTAAAACAGCAGAAAAACAAAAGTGTCTGTTATTTTACCAGGAAATGAATAGAAACAGCAGTAGCCTTTCACAGCGAGCTTCTCACAATATTATAACTTCATATTTCTCGTTATGTCCCTCATAACTATAAAACATGATTCATTTTTGTTGTTCAAATCCCTACAAGGTTTTAGTCCAAAAGAAGTAAGTAAACTTTTACACAATAACAGTTTAAATTTGAAGTAATTTCACACCACAATAATCCAGAACGCATCAAAACATATAAATGTATTAAAGTTACTGTGACATATTGAAACACCGGGACGTCAAAATGGCCGTCTCGACCCTCCTCTTTTGACCGATTGTTGACCAAAGATCGCAGCTTGAATTCATGCCTCGTCCTTCATCAAGGCAGCTCAGGCCAATCATATCAGACGCTGAAACTCACAGTGAGGTTCAATTCGCCGCACGTACTCGTGCGTAACGACGGTCTTGCCTTGTAACCGTTGCGTTCAGAACTATTTTGAGAATATTTCCCACCCAGAAAAACAAACAGAAGAGAAGATCTTTGCTACTGAAGAGGTTCAGAGATGGTACTGAGGAGTGGCAGCAATTTTTCGTACGGAGATCAATCCGAAGAAGAAAGCGACCGGTCCGGAAGAAGATGCCATAACCAACGGTGTGGCTCTTTTTCTTGATGATTAAGTAAAACTTGTTTTATACAGATCATCTCCGTTGCTGCCTTTTGTCTTTTCTCTCAATGGAAACTCGTTGGCGGAATATTGGAAAAACTCTGCGCTCATCTGTATGTTAACAAAATCTTTGAATAATAGAAGTCATCTCAGATAAATGTTCTTGCCTTCAACCAGGATTCTAACAATATAAGAGAAAATATATTGTAGAGGTTCTTTAAATGAGAAACGCAAATGAACACAATGGAAATAAGTCATTGAAAAACGTTTGACTTCATCATCCTCGTCCCATTTCGTGTCTTGGTCGCGCAGCTTGTACGATGCAAAAAAATGCTTCCATTGAACTTTTGCAAAATGCACTAAATTTGATTCAACCGCTTCCAATTGGCGCCAAAACTTTTTGTTGAAAAACGTGAGCGTTTCCATTATTAAGCGAATAATCTAAACGTGCCATCACTGCCCATTACGGCCTGTTTCTGATATATTCATTTTCAGAAATCCGATCGGCGTAATTCCACCTCCAGCGGAAACGCAGCTGCAGCCTCGCATGTTCTCAGAGGAAGTGGGCCAAACTAAGTCAAGAGGAGCCCTTCCTCTTGTCCCGGGATTTATTCTGTGGATTTAAAAAAAAAAAAGGGCCACTGTTAATGACTGCGGTTGATGCCAAACTCATGAGCTTAATACACAGATTAAAAATCTCTAAGGCAAGAGACTGTTGGAAACTCGGGTGTGCAATTAGCAACGAATAACAATGCCATGTGGTGTGTAATTAGCAACGGGGATCAACCTCTTTCCCACTTATTATGGCACGCTGACCTCGACACGTTCCGTGAAAGTCAATTTGGGACCGAAAACCCGGCTGCCTCGCCAGGAAGGCTATGCAAATTTTTACGGGCTGTCTGACCTCCAGAGCCCCTGACCAGCAGAGATGCTAATAAAACGTCAGCTAGAGGAAGAAAGGATATTAATGTGTTTGTGCTTAGAAGGGTTTGTCTAATGAAGCCGGTTTAATTGCGCATCCCTGGCTTAGCTTTCAAATGAAAACATTTTTTTTCTTCTGAAGACCGTTGGTTGTATTCCCCCTAAATAAAACATTAGCCGGTGGTGCTGCAAACTCACTTTCATATGAACCTTTTCATAGCTCAGACTTTTTTATTTCTAAAATAAAAGAGCCCTCATTTTTTTCCCCCCTCGATTTTGTCAGTTTATAACCAGAGAATTACATTTGTTTTGGTAGAACTTTAACAACGGCGTCATGACCGAGGTTGTGAAACACAGGTGAGGGATAAAGTTACAGGAATCGACAAGTCGCGGAGTTCTGTTCAATGCAGCGCCGAGAGACTTTCAACAATAACTCAAGTCAAGTTTATTTGCGGCTCACATTTCAGCGGCAAGGCTTCACACGACAAAAACACCAGTCACTATTTGTGAAACAAGCGATAAACATTACATTTTGTCCAATGTTGCCATCGAAATCATAAATACACGTCAAATGTGTCATTATTCCAGTCACAACTAATCAAAGGCAAATCGAAACAAATGGGGTTTTTAGCCTTGATTCAAAGGGGCCTCCGTGTTTCAGCAGCTTTGCAGTTCTCTAGAATATATTCAATATTGAGACATAGTTCCAAGAGGTCTTGATTTGCACTGAACATCCGATTGTTTTGTACGCTTTGACAATCATTCACCGTTTTGTGGCGATCTGCCACGTCAAATCTTGTGACAATACTTTGAAGTTTGTGCCTTGAATGTTGACAAAATGTGAAAAAACAAAAAAACAAAAAACAGTCGCGCCGTATCAACGCCTCGGCGAGACGCTGCTTTCTCTGCACACCTGTACATTTGCCTCGAGAAAATCACTTTAATACCTTTGACCGAAGTTTGAGAGGCCACATAGCAAATGGGAAACAAGGCGAGAGGTTTAGCCTTCATCGACGCAGACATAATACAATATACATTAGCCATCGCCCATCTCAAACTGTATCAAGTGTACTCTCCTCTCAGGGGCATGATGGCGTGACGATGATGAACACTGGCAGCAGTGTCACACTGAGTGTAACTCTCAATCTCTCTGCTAGACATACACCATAAAAAAATTATGAGAAAGTTAGCTGACACAACCAATTCATCTAAAGTATACATTTGGTGGTTATTGTTAGCAAACGGTCCGGTTTTGTTGAAATAACGGATTCCACTTTTTAGGATTTTTTTCCTTTTTTTTTGTTTTTTGTTTTATGAGTTGTATTGAGTCTAATGGATATGAGGACCAATAGTGCGAATGTCAAAACTGTGACAACTCAAAGACATGGACTGCATGGTGGAGGATTTAAAAGTTAGCCGACGCTAATCCACTCTGTACGGTTTTTGTGTCTGTTCACACTTTGCTGAGTTCAGCTGGACGTTTCTTCCTGCTACAGGGGGAGTTTTTCCTCTCCACTGTCGCTGCGCGCATGCCAGGTTCAAAGAGTCTGCCGGGCTTCCTTAGGAAACTTTGTAACCGTTTGAAAAATAAAACAAACTTTACTGCATTATTCAGTAAATGGGATCGATGAGGAATGTTGTTTGGAATATGTCTGTATGGTTGCACTGTAATAACTTTGGGTTAAAAGTAGGGCCTGGATTTTAAAGCTGCAGTATGCAAATTTATAAAAACAATATGCTTTTACACACTTGTTAAAATTATTATTATTATCATGTCGTAACAGTTTATATAACACAGATGATGTGAGAATTTTTATTTATTTATTTATTTTTTTATCTCCACTGCCTTTTCCCAGTAGTGCCTGCATAAATACACCACTCACTTAGAAACAGCCAATCAGAGGCAGGAGGAGGGTCTTAGCGATGTCAATCTCTGTCGTGCTCAGCACAAATTAGCCTACCACCAATGCTCAGGCTACTTCGCATAGCAATCAGTGATGGAAAATAAACAGTTTTGCTGTGATGCCGAGTTGCTTTTCCACCATTAGCACATGGAGCAGCAAACAGGAGGTTGATTGTCAGCGCTAAGACGCTGCTCTCGGCTCTGATTGGCTGTTTTAGATCAGGAGCCGGGCAATTTTTTTAAAGACAGCAATAGTAGAACTGGGGAGAGGTGGAGATAGTCTGCCTCACTTTATATTGACAAATATGGAAAAAAACACATGTTCATGTAAAAGTTGCGCACTTTAATGCGTTAATTATAGCTTCGATGTGAGAATTAAGTCATTTTTATTTGTTATTTTTATTATTAATATATATATATTTTTTTTTTTTAAAACATAAAAAAACAAAACCCGAACCTCTGCCTGGTACTGCGTTTCCGGTACGCCCCGTAAGTCTTGACGCAAACACAGACTGATGATGAAGCAGCTTTTCTTTCCCCACTGGCTGGAAAAGACTAGCACTGTTTGTTTCTACAGGTTTGGTCTCCCCCGGTTACCTGCAGCATGATATAGGTTTTTGAACATTCGGAGAGCCTTTGCTGACCTCATGTCAGGGTCACCCACATTTCAGAGTGAGACTTGACAACAGATGACATCCTCAGCTGCTGCTTGCTCTGAGCTTGCTGCCAGAAAAATCTGCTATTCACTGAACCCACGTTGTTAGAAAGGGTTTTGTTTGTAGAAAGCCCAGCATCCAAGTGCAGCACACCCAAAACAGCCACAGAGACTGTGACATTCCACACAAGCTCACACACACACGCACACACACGCCGCTCTATCAGTCTTAATTAAACTTCCTCCCTTACAGTGCCTCCGAGATTAAAAAGTCTCAGGGACGGATTTAACCCTCACCTTGAACAAAGGGCAGTTTTCAGGTGAGGACAGAGACAGGACTCTTCTGTCAAATCCCCTGGTTCCAGCCAGCTGGAGGATTAGACTCCTAATGTTAATGAGGTAACGGCACCCTGCAGTCCCAGCAACCAGCGCTCCCCTCTGCTCCGACCTGGGAAAACCTCACGGCTATTCAGAAATGCATTAAGAGAACAAAGGGAAAAAATAGCCACTTTGCTCATTGACTTTGAGAATATTGGCCAGAAAAAGAAAAAAAAAATATATATAGAAATAAATATATATATATAGCATTACTGCGGTAAAACTACAACGCTCTAGCATTTCTGATTGATCCTGGATAGCCGTCATCTGGGAGCTTATTTTATGAGGACATACAATAAACATCCAACTGTTTGATATCTGACCTGTGAAAGTAAAATTGAGAGAGCATGATGAAATATTTTGTGAATTTAAATTCAAAAGTTTGCAGGACTGTCATTTGCACTGTGTGGGTCAAATGGTTTGAACTTCCTCCCACACGTTGCTCAGCTTGGTTCGCTGTAATTTTGGTTCTATTAGCCAATTTATTCCCAAACTTTAACTTTTCGGTGTAAAGATGCTGCTCCACCTGTACTTCTCTCTCCAGCTTGCAAATTTTCTCCCTTTGGATGGACGTTTCATTATCTGAAGTTGTTCTGAAACTCAATCTGAAGTTTTATCTAAGTGAAGCATCAGAGACCTGGTGCTTTCAAAATTTTCATGGTTCAAATTTTATATTTAAAAAAAAAAGAAAAGAAGAAGTACTTCAGTCCTTTTTTGTTTGTGACAACAAAAACAGTAAAATACGTGAACAAGAGGAAGGCGCATCGGACTGTGGCACTTAAAGCGTAAATTTTATGGCACACTTTCAGCCCAACAATTATTTTTGGTCTCTGCAAAGCTTTAACATTTTAAAGGGGAAAAATTATGTATTTTCAATCACATGAACATGTTACCTTCGGTTCTTATAGGAATGCTATGTACCATACATGAAAGAAATTTGACTTCATAATTTAACGGCTTGAAATCGGGCCTCTGTCTCTTTAAGAACTCCTGCTGTTTCTGAAACTCTGCCTTCAGGAAGTCTGATGCATTCCTGAAGGCATCAGACTTCTGAAGGAGGAGCATCGCTCCTCCTCATATGATGAGCTCAGCTGACGCCAGTTCCTGCAGGTGTTTGCTAATTGGTCCTGGCTAGTCTGAAGGAGCTGCTCTGGGACGTTGCCGGTAAGGGCAGAAGCTTGTAAACTGCAGGTCTGAGGAGAATCTTTCACCTCGAAGGCGGGGCTAGGTCCACCCAGGCGTTTTGCACAGCTGAATGGTTGCCATGGAGACTAAAGGATTTCTCAAACATGCATGAAAGAATCAAAGTAATTTTCCAGGCATGCTTGTGACGAGGGAATAACATTACAACATGATGTGAAGCTCAGAAAAAAGTTGATTTTACGTAATAGTGCGTCTTTAAAACAGGACTATTTTCTGGTTGCTGATTCTTGTTGATTTTTAAGCTTCATAAATGAGCAGAGACTGAGTTTAGATGTATATATATATATATGTATATATATGTATATTTTTATATGTATATATATATATATATATATATATATATATATATATTGGATAAAGTTTTACTTAACTTTTTCTTTGACTCACATTTTTAGCCATTTTCTTTTATTAGTTCTGCTCTAACTTCTTGACCGACTTTGGTCTTTGTTTTGTTTTTGTTTGGTTTGTTTTTTTGGAATCTTTCTAAGAGTTGTTGGCAAAATTCTGCTGTGGGCTAAAGTAATTAACAAAACACCACATACTAACGTTTAGCATTCAAGCTCTGTGGTTTGCTGCTGGATAAACACAGCAGAAGAAAAGAAAGTGACCTTGTCTGGCGAACAGCCCATCTGAATGAAGCTTCACCGCACCGTGACTCATCGAGATACAGAGTCGGTGCGACGCCGTCTCATACCAATCGAGTGCTGCACTACATGCGTTATGTACAGTACGTGTCTTAGTCTCCTTGACTGGATTTGAATGACCTTTAATCGTCAAAACCCGTATCTGCTGAGGAGTTAAAAGTCTTTAACCTCGTTAACGTATCCGTACGGCGTCGTTGTGCCCCAGAGGACCGAAGTGGACGCAAAGCACTCATCCGTACGTTTATCTTTAGTCGCATTGATTACTAAAAATTAATAAGATCAGCTGATCCGAGACGCTGCTGCTCACGTTCTCACTAAAAATAAAGAACATCACGACGGTTCAGGTTTTCTTCCGTTGTCTGAGTGAGGTGGTTTTATACCTGGATGCGCAGAGGGATCGCTTTTCATCGACCGGACGTTTCAGCTGCTTAGGCACCGGTTGACAAAAGCGACGTTGAGGCAAAAATAATGCGGAAATAAACAAATTCGCACAAAAAACATGTCAAACCCAAAATGACAAAGTGAGACAATTTTATCAGGAAAACACAGATGATTTGGGGGATAGTTACACTTTAAGCTCTTCGGTCTGCGTCGTTCTCCACTGGCTCATTCAGTTTTCCCTCCAAGAACGTCCGGTTACTCAGTCTGACTCTAACACTTACTTGCTCTACTCACATGCAACTCAGAATACAAAAAATAAGGGCTACTTCCAAACAATTTTGTTTTAGTGAAATCTCTTTTCCTTCCTAGAATACCTTCAATGTACAACAACGTATTTGAAGTTTGGTAAAAACTCCGAACAGCTCAGAGTAATTGGTGGTGATTGTTGATTTGATAAAGTCCCTCTCAGGAACGGAGCGCAGAGCGACGTTCACCCTAATGATCGCCGCGTCGAAGCAGAAACACCGCACTGAAAAAACAAAGCGGCCCAAGACTCCATATTGCTGTATTGTCTTCTCTCATTAGCCCTCCTCTCGGCCCGGCTGACGGAGTCTGACACTTTCTCATTTTCCCGAGTCCGTCCCGAAGTTTTCTGTGATGAAATTTAACTGGAGCGATGACTCGGCTGTGACCGACGCAGCTAAATGACAGGACATCAACCGAACCGCCTTCGCCTGAAACGCCGGTGCAATAAAAGCGCAGAGGAACTTTTAGAAAAATCAATATGAGGCTCGATTAGAGACTCGGCCTCTTCTTCTGGGGGTTCACACAGACAAGATAGGGGGGAAAAAAAAAAAACAGCGTTGAAGGTCAACTGCATAATTTAGGAGTTTTCCAGAATCGCTGTTTGATGGCATCTGATCCACGGCTGAATATCACTTCCTTGTCAGTAGATGAGAGAAATACTCATTTTATTGTTTTAGAAGTGACATTAATGTTTTTTTCTTCCATCTTTTCAAGTTTATCGTTTTAATAATCAGGCATTTTATTTTAACATTCAAATGCAAATAACATGAAATTATGGCCAAGTGACTAATTTGACTCCGCCGTCTCATTGGCAGGTTGATGAATATGATGTTTAATATAAGATGAAGAAGCGGCCGCAGGCGACTGCGTGCACCACTCTTTTCATAAAAGAAGAGGGTAATTAAACGGTTGTTTCCAATCTGTAGCCTATAACGGTTCAATCATTTTTCACTTCCAGTTGATAAGCATGGTGGGATTAGCAAAACGGCGCTAAAGAGAGTTGTTTACAGTGAAGCGAGGCTAGGCTAGCATTAGCATTAGGATGCTAGGACACTAAGAAACAAATCTGCTGCATGGTTTTCACATGCTAAAGGAGCTAAACGGATGAACAGCGAGGCTATCTTTACAGCATTGGTTTGAGACACAAAAACAGCCAATCGGACGCAGGAGGAAGGTCCGACTGCTGTCAATCACCGATGTCGACACGCTGCTCAATGCGCCAATGGCAAAGAAACAACCATTTTATCATCAGTGGCCATGCTAACAGCTTTCGCATGAGTAAGGGGGACGGCCTTAGAGTGATTGACAGCGGTAAGCCCCTACCCCTGGCTCTGATTGGTTGTTTCTAACCAATCAATGTTTTTCTGCATTTACACTGGGAGAAGACGATTATCTATATTGTGCCATACTGTAAACTACAGCTTTAATAAATATTTAAAAACTACATATTTTTGAAATTACATACTCTGGTTTTTAATAAGTTTAAACAAGATTTGTTCTTCCCTTTTTTTTCTCTTTTTTTTTTTACCTGTATTTAAATCACACTTTATTTGGCACAGATGAGTGGAAAACGATTAGACATCGACGACTGAAGCTTAATATTTATCAGGGCGTCCTAATTTTCCACACGGCTGGACGCGCGGAAGAAAACCTCGAGCGAGCGAAGGAGAGAGCGAAAACAAGCGGGGACGGGCGGAGACAAAGTGATCTCTGAAAGGGTGTTTTCGGGCTGAGTCAGCTCAACGGAGAATCACATTGTCTGGGTTTCGCTCGGCGTGCCAGAAGGGCTCCCCTGCTGAGAGCCGACGTCGAGAAATCCCATAAATTGCTCCAGAGTTGGACCTCATTGAGAATCGCTTTATTACTCCAATTTGAGAGGAAAGTCACAGCCCCTGAGCTTAATGAGAACCAGATTCAACGAGTGGAGTCAGAGAAGCTGTTCACATATCCCCCAGAGTGACAAGTGACAGAGCTCAGAAATTGAGAAAATGAATTAGTACAACCCTATCATGTGAAGTAGGGTTTTTTTCTCTCTCTCTCTCTCTTTCTCTCTTCCTGCATGTAAGAGCCTGTTTTGTTTTGATCCCGGTGTTAAGACGGCAGGACGAAACGGCATATTCTCCCTGTGCATTAGCAAATTGCTTGGCATTTTGTGTTTTGAAGAGCTGAAACGGAGCGTATGCTTGTGATCGTCGGTTCGCTGATCATATCGGCTGAATTTCTCTGCGCCACGGTGGAACTTTCAGAAAAATCATTAGGGGAGAAAACAAAGTTGAATCCCACCGAGGCTCCAGAACTACAACATCGAATGGTCTTAGCTTGAGCCATCCACAGAGGCGTCACTCTGAGTTTCTGTCTGAAGCACAAACGGTACCATCATAGTGAATAAATGAATTAATCCATCCATCCATTTTCCGTCACCCTTCTCCCTAACGGGGTCGGGAGTTGCTGGTGCCTATCTCCAGCTGCGTTCCGGGCGTAAATGAATTAATATTAAAGTAATTTAGACACCGATGCCTAAAATGACGAAAGCTTGAACAACTATTTCAGGTCCTAACTCTTCAAAACGTATTCTTTTTTTCCCCCCCACTAACCCGAAAGGCCCGACTCGACTGTAAAAGCAGGAAGTTATTTTCCCCAGAACTTTCATTTGAAGCCCAAAACAGGATCACGGATGCTGAGCAGCTGAGTCTGTCCAAGGCAGCGATGCCGCGAGCCAGGCTCCCGTCTCGGTAATAAGAAGGAGGGATTTTCATCATTAAGATTTTTACCGAACATCCTGTCACGGCGGCTACGCTTGACAGGATCTTCAAATCGAGACACAGAAAGTCCATGGAGGTTCAGATATAACTGTTCTCTTGGTTTAGAGTGGCGGCATTATGTAACATCAAACCTTATTTTAGCTTTATGTCACGTTATCATGCTATTCCCTCAACAATAACACACTTGAAGTGTTGCTCTGACGATTCCATGCATGCTTGAGAAATCGTAATATTTCTCAATGGTTAATAGAGGAGCAGCGTTGTGATGACAATCATGCTGGTGTACACACTGCTGAATGTGCTGATGGCAGAGAAACTGTTTCTTGTCGCTAGGGAAGCCTGTGTTCAGTTTAACTTCGTCATGCAAAAAAAAAAATAAAAAATGACCTCCGCTACGCTAGAAGTTCTGCGAAAACATGACTTTTCCATTTCCACACGACGGCAAATTTTCCTCGACAGTCTGTCCCCGTCCAGCCCCTCTGGTGACTTTTAGCCCCATTACCCCTCACAAGATAAACAAACAAACGTCTCGAATCATTTGAGTTAGTCAACGTCTGCAGCTCAGTGTTTTGTCACTCCAGACTCGCACATCCAGAAGACGAAACCCCCTCGGTGATGCGGCTCTTAATCACCTCATGCAAATCGCCTAATTAATGTTCCTTGCTTCAGATTACATCAAAGGTTCAGCCTGTTTTTCTTTTTTGGTAAAACGTAAGTGCCACAGAAACGGTAAAAGGACCGTAAGCGCGGTGGCGTTGTGCGGCCCTATCGTCATTTATCCGTCAGGAAGTCATACATATTCATACTGGCAGCTGATGTTCTGGGTTTTGCAAGGAACTCATGATGATCGGAAACCGTGGAGAATTAATGTCATGGAAAACGAGGCTGCAACATATTACCTCTGCAAAATCATCCACACGGTGTCAAGTCATGCGGTAAGTACTTAAGAAATTAATGAGTTGCTTTGGAGATTTTGCTGAGGAATTTCTTTTTTGTCCTATTTAAGTGGTTTATATACACGATTGTTGTAGTAACTCCTTAAACATTTATTTTAGGGTTAGGGCTCGGATTAGGGTTACGATGCGACGCACGGCAAGTCATGGTGCGCTGCAATACAACGTGAGTTTTTATTCGACACACTTGCAGCTGGATAACAAAATAAGGTGAAGCAAAAGAATAATCTTCTGCAGTTCAATCAAACTGATTAGACGCTGCACTGATTTGAGAACTGACCTTTTTAGAAATAAATGTATAAAACATGGTTTCTTAAAATTTTTTTTTGAATAAGTGCAAAATGAGAAGCTGCTGTAAGCATCAAAATGCATATTCAGTATCAAACGCAATAAAAAACAAGTCAACCTTCATTGTTTTCTTTGTTTTGTTTTTTTTTTTGTTAAAGGTCTCCTACATACCTGGGAATAGGAAAAATTCACATGCTGCTGCTGTAAACAAACCCAAGCAGTGGCAGGAAGTTAGAATAGAGGTGATAAAGATTGGGAACAAAAACACTAAAATAAAAATATGAAAAAAATGTTAAAGCAACTAGTAGATAAAGAAATCACACAAGACTCAGTAATAAGTCACTTTCCATTCCATTCCCATATTGTAAATAACTTGCATAATGATTTGTAAAATCTGATTATAATCCCACTACTGAGCCTGCCATGAGACATGCCGACCAATGACGCCAGACAAGCAGTTTTCCTGCAACGCTAAGTTGTACACGCGCATACATGTGCTTGATTGACAGCGCTGAGACCCTCCTCCTGGCTCTGAGCAGTTGTTTCTCGCCAAGCAAAGAAGCTAGATCTTTACCTTCTCACAGTCGCGACATAGTGACAGTTTGAACTAGCATGTAAAATATGGGATGAGGGACATTTGAGTTCGATTAAAACAGCCAAAGTCAGCTGAAAGAGGATATCTGACAAGCTGTCAGAATTTGATTACGTTTTCGGTACGTTCACAGTGATACGATATCTTTGTGTCGCAGGTGAGGCTCTATTACCATTAATAACTGAGCTGCCACCGTTCTTTTCAAAGTCCAGCCTGTTTCAACGCAGAGAGAGACGGAAAGATATATTAGAGCAACTTTCCTAGTCTCTAGTCAGCTGAGACTTTTTCCTGTCTCAGTCTGAATAAACCTTCAACATGGAGAGAATAAAACTTTCTATGATGTAGCTTCTTGCATCCCCTCATAGCTCCCTGTTAGACATCATAGTTAAACTCTGTCCAGCACCAAAAAGGGAACTCTGGTCCGCCTTCAAACTTTGCTCTCGGTTCAGTTGAAGTGAACTCTGGCGCGGTTCGAGTGGACGTGTGAATCCCAAGCGAATCGGAGACCGCTCCGAAAGCAGGAAGTGGACTCTAGCGCAGGGCATTCTGGGAAAACAGCCGACACAAATAAATATCTCTCGCTCTAGCGGGAGAAATGGCTCTCACCGAGTCTACTACTGCTAAAATCTGACGCAACTCTGTTTCTGCTTACGTTTTTCAGACATTGCACTGAGTCTATTCTTTTTTGTTGTTTCCTTCAGTGGTTTTTGCTGTAGCGCCACCATAGGCCAGGGTGAGGAACAGTTTTGTCAAAGAATTTGGTTGGTTTGAAGCAGCAAAACGTGAAAGCAAACGCATCAGAGGAAAATGTTGTCTTGGTTCCAAATCAAGCCCGAGTTTACAGGACTATCAGCTGTGAAAACACCTTCCGAGCAGCCAGTCTTCAGTTTGCGTCTGGTCAGCTGACTTCTTTGTGAATCTCTAAAAGTTGACTGGAGGTTCATCAGATCTCTCATATCTCATATTTACTACAGAAGGTGTGCAACGTCCTCAAAGGAATGGCTTTCACCGCTTTATTACCGATCTTTAACGTTGTTCGGATAGCAACACCACTGAACAAACGGGATGTAAGCAACCAATTTACCTATTTTTAATTCCTCCTCTCTAACCTCATACAAGAGGAAATATTGACGAGCCAGCGTCATGCCGCGGGTGACAACCGAAAAATTGCATGACAGTCCAACCGGCCTCACAGAGGCACCAGCTGCGCTCGCTCTCACGGGGGCATCAACGTCAGCTGAGGCTCCTGGCCTTAAAACCTGCAGGCCGCGTTTGGGTCACGCTGCCCTGTGAAACATTACTTTGATTTCATGACTGTACAGTGAATTTAACCAGATGTGAACCGTCATTACACTCTTAATAATGAGCTGCCAGAGGAAGAGGCGTCTCTGTTTAGGTGTGTGAAGTGATCGTGTTTGGTCCAGATAGCGGCCGGACTGAAGGTTGGTATGATGTAAAATCGACTTTTTTGATCTTCACGTCATGTCACAATGTTATTCCCTCGTCAAAAACATATCTGGAATGTTGCTTTGATTCGTTCATGCACTATTTGAGAAATCTTTTAGTCTCCATGGCAACCACTCAGCTTTCCAAAACACCCGGGTGGACCTAGCCCCGCCCCTGAGAACAGAACTGCGTTTTCCAAGCTTTCATACTTCCACCCCACAGAGTAGCCGTCCTCCATGACTCCCCCATTCGGCTCCTTCAGACTAGCCAGCAGCAATTGGCAAACACCTGGTGGAACTGCGCATCTACTGAGCTCATTATAGGAGCCACTTCTCAGTGAAATGCTGGTAAAATAATTACTGAAGCGTTAATAGAAGAGCCATGTTGTGACGACTTCCTGAAGGCGGAGTTTCAGAAAGAGCAGGAGCCTCTTAAAGAGACAGATGTCCTATTGGAAGACATTAAATTATGAAGTCAAATGTCTTTTAAGTCATATTTGATATATGAAAATCATTTTTATAACAGCTGAAGGTAACAGTTACTTAATTGTGATATTAAAACCTCCCTCTCTGCTGCCTTCAGCAGCTCATTTTTGCCCTCCTTTTGTCTTCGTTTCCGAGCCATTGCAGTGACGCCGACTGAAGAAGAGCTTTGGCGAACAGCGCCGACGCAGAGGAGGGCTGTGACAAACCCCGTCAGTTCATGCTCACCCTGCACATGTGCTTCCACTCCGTCGGGAGGTGAGGCAGAATACTCAACTCCCCCGGCTGCCCTCAGCTGCCGCAGCCCTCAGGCCAAAGTGTGACGCCAGCAGTCTCAGATGGGAGCACACGTCAAGTGTACACCCCAGGTGCCAGCCGGGATTGTAAGCGCCCTCAAGCGTGAACGGGAAGGTCTTTGAGGTGCGATTCGGGGACGGCCCGTTGTACTGATAATGCGGCTGGGGCCGGGTTTTTATTTGAAGCTGCAACTGCAGCAGAAATTAACCCAACAATTATTGGAGCGCTTTATCTGAACTGCTGATTCCGCATGATGAGGTCTCTCTGCGGCGGAAACCAGGAAACTGTGGATTCCTGAGAAAGTCCCGGCCGAGGACGTCTTTAACAAAAACGTTTGAGGCTAAATAAAAATTGGCTTTAGAAAGATGGAATCGGACCTTCTCTGTGATTCATCCATCATGTGGGCATAGAAAGAAACAACAGCAGCATGTTAAACACACAATGAGGGTTAAAGGTTAACATGCTACATATAGAAGCTCAACCTGTGCTGTTGTAGATGAATCGACAGCGCTCCGGGTCAAAAACAACCAATCAGAGCCAGGTGTCAATCATCCTCAAGTACTTGCTACTCAATGTGCTAATGGCAGAGAAGCAACTTATCATTACAGGAAAGCCATTTATCTGACATCTTCAGTGGTCAGTGGTTTTAGATTTTATATCCATAGAAACTCAACTTCAACTTCACAGTTACTGCTGCGTGACGGTCTGTCACATGAACCACAGATGAAACAGGTCGATCACGAGATCGTAAAGAGACAAAGAAAGAAATTCGAGGAGCGTGAAAGGCATAAAAATGACACTAATGTTTCGTTTTGAGTAATTTCGCCGCCCTCAGTCCGACGCGACCGCGAGGAGGAACTCCATTTTGCTCTCTCATTTTCTCCAGCCGGCAGAGATGCGAATTCTTCATTTACTTATTTATTTTTTTCCAAGATGAGGATTAGCACCTCCCTCCGAGGAGATGGTTGTCGAACAGAGGAATTTGAGCCTGTCCTCCACCGCTGTTCTGTGAGTCAATGAGTTCGAATTTCATTTCCCCAAATGTCACGAGGGGGCAGCGAATCTCTCAACGTGTTGATTAAAACCTAATTTAAATCCCTGAAAAACTGGGCCAAAGCCTCGCTGAGCGATTTTGATAGAAGAATACATTATTCAAGCGAAGGTGGTGGTGCTTTTCCATGTAGTGCTGGGAGAGGTGGGGAAAAAAAAGAAAAAAAAAAGGTCAGGCAAGAGCTTAAGATTACAGGCCAGCATTTTGAGCGACGTTTGATGGGAGTCTGGTATCAGGTGCGACGATGGATGTGGATTTCATGTTGCTCCTTGAGCAGAAAGCCGTACGTTTGGTCGGCCGAAGCGAACCGGACTGCGACCGTCCCCGACCCAATTAAAGGAAACGACTGAGCCGAAACAGAACCGAACATAAACGGTTCCTAACGACGCCGACGTTCCTTCTGTTATTTCCTGACAGCATGACAACAGAAGCGGAGTAATTATCGTTATCATGCGAGCATAATTACCTTCTAAAGGTTGTCGCATTACGTTTTGGCAGGTTTGCGCGGCCAAAATGGCGACGGCGTTAACAATTAGAGGGAACGTTTCTGTGGGGTTTTTTTCTACTGTCCTCCTGTTGGATTCTGAGAGGTACACGTTTGAAAAATTACATTTTAAAAACCCACTGTTATTTCTCAGAAGCAGACATGATTCTATTTACATTTATCTTTACCAAGATGTATAAAAATCATTTAAATAAATTCTTCTTTATTATTATTATTATTATTCTTTATTCAACTAACTGCAGTAGCACATATTTGGCAAAAACAGAAAGAACTACATATTTGATTGGAGTACATTTACCAGATGGGCGGATCGATCTAAAAATATCGATAATACTGATACAAAATCTGTATAACTATCAGGTCGACGCTAGCAATCAATACTTTAGTTTCAAATTCCCTCTTTAAATGTTATTTGATTTGTGTATTGTAGTCTGTTAAATCTACAACTAAACAGATTTTGTTTTTGTTCTCTTGCATTTTATCTAGAAGAAAAAAATGCACACAATTTTTGCTAACCTGGCACTGAAGTATTTTGTAGATGACTAAACATTTTGTCCAAACTCTGTCCTATGTTTTAACAAAATAGTTCAAAAGAAAAAGACTAAAAAAACCCTAAAAGTCAGAAGTTTGATGATATATTGCGATTGAATAAATAGTGTCTGAAAGAAAAACCTGCCTGCAGCATCACAGATCCACCTCTTTACCACATATTCATCCTTTGAACATTGACCAGTAAATTTATACTACCTGTATTGATGATTTCAATGATGAACGTTGGTCACTGGTTTCTGAACTGTCGACCTTTTGCAGTTTTTATGGCTCTTTATTTTTGTGCCTTGTTGCTGAAATGTGATGCACAAACAAATATGATTGATTGTTGGAAGCAAAACCCGCCGATGTATCAAAATAAGTGTCTCCAGTGAGACTCAGAACATTTAACACACAAATGATCGGCATGTTGACAGAGTTTAATGTTCGTTATGGAGACTTGGTGGCCCAAAAATGCCTCTTCATTTTTTATTTTATTTTCTGCAACAACAGGCTTTGGAGATACTTTTTTGTTTTTTCTTCTCTGCAGAATAACCTTCTTTACTCAGCCATGTTTGAAACTAGTTTATTTACAACACTGTACTTTGGATATTGGCCATTTTAGAGACGCATCCGGTTGTCATTTACTAACCCTGAAAAGCGTCAGTCACATTTCCGAGCTGAACAGGTGCCGTCACATCAGAGGTGGGATGTTGCAAACATTTTCCATGTGAGATTGTGCCACTGCGACAGCACACGTATTTCTTCATGAAAGTCTTTTCGACTCAAGAACATGACAAACAGGTTATTTTCCCAAAAGCATCAATTATTTATAAAGACGTCGTCATTCTCTCTTGTAAATGTCATAAAATCCTTATGATCACCCATGTAATCTAGCAGGAGCTGGAATTAAAAGAACTTTTGACCTCGTCTCCTGCCGTGTGACATTTTAATCTTCTGAACAACGCAGGTACGGCGTAGCTATCGGAAACGGTTGCTAAGGGTGATCATTCAGACCTGTTGCTCTCCTGCTGTGCCTGAAAGGGAAACATTTAATTGCCGGGCCTAAACTATTTTCGGCGGGCCGCATCGGTACGCGGCATAATTTATTGGCGGTAAATTTCATTTTCCTCCCAATTTATATAAAGCAAAGAAGTTTCCTGTGGAGAAAAAAAAAGGAGTCTGATGAAGAGTCTTTACATTTTATCAGAAGTCAGGCTTGTTCTGTGACAAGCTGCATTAATATTTTTGCTTATTTCTTTCCAATTCCTCGTTCTTCTCACTCTGTGAAGTTATGATAAAAACCTGCGGTCAATTTACGCAGAAACGACAATCTTAAGGGTTCCTGGAATTTCTATTTCCTTTAAAGATTTCATTTGTTTACATTTGCATCTAAATGAAAAAACTAATCACCACTTGAGCTTAACCGTGAAACTGAATATGACCCCCCAAAGAAAAGATTATTATGGATTAAAAGTCCCGTCTGCAGAATTAGGAAATCATTTTAATGTATTTTTGACACTAGTATTTTAGCTAAAATCTACAAATACTTGGGAACTTCCTCTAGAAACACTAATTAAAAGTTTAAAATGCCAAATGTGCTTTGATAAACGCACAGTGGAAACTGTCTCTTCACATCCGCAGAAGCTAATATCTACAGCTGTCTTTTAACATTTTGGTGCAACTTGATGAAGTTGCTTAACATTTAAAAAAAAAACTTTTTTTATATGACACTGGTTACATAAAACAACAAGCGCACACACGTTTAGTTTAGCATTTTCAGAACTTCAAGACGCATCTCTCGTTTGAGCCGAAATCAGCGTCGTGTCATTTTTTTTTTTTTTCCAGAAATGAATTTCCACAGATTCGCCAGTCATGCTTCACTTTGCTGCCTGATGATTTGAACACATTCAGGGTCGTTGTCTGCACAATGCAGAGAAGCTTTTTTATTTTTTCTGTTCTGGTTTGCATCTTTGGGTCTCTGTGCTCAAAATGATTGCGTTGCTTCTTCTCGGGAGTGTGTCTGCATTCCAGAAATTCATTTTTTATTTCAACATAATTTAAGATGCCACATCAAGGTCAGCCTGATTGGCACTTGTCTCGACTGGCTGCTCATCCGTGTGGAAGCTGCCGCGACGCACACAGACACAAGCTGCTTCAGTGCTACTCCCAAAATAAACAAGGAGCGCTCTTGTCTTCATTTTATTGTTATTTGTTTTTTTGGGCAAAGTTTTGTTTGAAAAACTTAATAGCACCAGTTTGGGATGTAAAAATATCAAATATTGTTCATATCAAATATGACTTGAAAGAAATTTTCCTTTGTAATTTGACACCTTGAAATTGGGCCTCTGTCTCTTTAAGAAGCTCCTACTCTTTCCAACTCTCCGCCTGCAGCACCGTTATGTTGTTAGTAACTGTTCTTAGAAGCGTTGGATCAAAAAGTAGTTTGTATAATGAACTCAACACATGTGCAGATTCACCTGGTGTTTGCGAACTGCTGCTGCCACTAGTCTGAAGGGGTCGTGTGGTTGACACGGGTGACTCGAGGATTTCTCCGACAACCACGAAAGAATCGTGGCAACACTCCGGACGTGCGTTTGATGATACTGCCCCTTTAAAGTGCATTAATGTGGACTTCACTGGAAAAGCCAATATCTTCAATCTTCTTTATTTCAACACTTAAAAGGTACAGCCAATCAGCACCAAGGAAAATAAATGGCGTTCCTGGATTGGCTGCTTTGCAAACGCAAGCCTATAGGATGTCAAGCAGCATTGTAACTGGATACTCCAGTGTCCCTGCCTGAATTGTCTTTAAACCGTTTTAAATATGCACTTTGCCAAAAAAAAAAAAAAACTGCAAAAAGACAGATCTTCCTTGAATAATTACGAGTAAAATTTCCCAGAAAAACCGAACCGTGAACCTTAAGTGGTCCATCACATAAAATCCTGCCGTTTCCGGTTGGATCGTGACAAACGTCAAAAGTGGCTCGTGATTTTAAAAGCAGCTATTAGCATGCCTTTAGCTTCCTGTTCTTGACAATCCGTGGCACGGATCACACCGATCCTCCGATCCCCGTCTTTCAGCTTGTCTTTTATGCGTCTCATCAGGACAGAAAGGAGGAGCGCCGGAGAGAGAGAGAGAGAGAGAGAGAGAGAGAGAAGGAGTGAGAGCACGAAGCCGCCGTCTTTGGCTTCTGGACAGCAAATTTCTGGCTAATTCCCAGAACTCTTGACGAAAGCAAACCTGCCGGTGCATCATTACTCTTCTATATGTCAGACTTGGCGGCCGGGTTAGATGTTTGCATCAATAATTAAAAGTCAGTCGCCCACAGTCTCATACAGTAAAAGCAGAGGTTTTAGGTCGGCCTCGCCTTTTAATATTTCCCGGTTTGTAACGGTGCCGTCCATGCCAAGTCATTTTCCCAAAGTGCTAAATTACTGATGCGCCTCAACCTTTGATGGCAACCCTGAAAGGCTGCTCATGATATTCTAGCTGCTTATTTTAGATTCAGAACACAAGTTAAAGAAAGAGGTGCAACTCGTAAGTTACTGACTTCTCTCTCCTGTGGTATTCAGCCCACACAGGGAAGAACAATTTTCACTTAAAATTGTGTCTGGATTTTTATTTATTTTTATTTTTTTTAAGGATAATGTAAACGTCAGCAAGGCAACATGGGCAGGTGCAAAAATAACAGTCTTTTATACATGTAAAAGAAAGTTTGAAACAATTTTTACGTAAAAATACACATGCAGCATGTAAAACAGAAGATGAGACACTGCTGTGTTTTTGGTTTTGACTGTCTGTATCCGCGTTAAGCAGACTGAAACGGGTTACTTTCTCATTTATTGAACTGCCTAAACAACATGACATGTTGTTTAGCCAGTAGCTAAGCATGATGTTCAGCTCCTAGCTAAACGTGATATAGCTACCACTTTCATATCAGTTTTAGCTACTAGCTAAACATGATCTGAGAATCTGTTTATTTGTGCTAACAGCTCTTTAGTAGCTAAACATGATGTTTAGCTAAAAGCTAGATATTAGCTAACCGTCCAGCTAAAGTAAAAAAAAATAAAAACTGCAGTGTTTGTATGTCAGTTTTCTAGAACGCCATCAGGTAACGTGATTTCTAATTGCCTGAAAGAGACACGCGTTTTAATATTTGAGGTAGACTGTCCCGCAATGCGTCTGTTGTATAATTCAAAAAGGGGAAGGAAAAAAAAAAAAAAAAGTCTCCATTTGAAGGTGGCCGCTCTAAGAAACATGACAAAAGTCTTAGCAGGGAAGAGGGGAGCGTCTTTAACATCATACAAGCTGTCAGGAGTTCAAAGAGAGTTCAGAGTGGAGTCAGACTTGACGTGATAGGAGCTGTTGGTGCAACGAGACCAGAGACTACCTTACGTCTCGCACGGAGCAGACGTTTTGGCCGACTTCTCCTACAGCATGTCGGACCGCTGTAATGTTCCCCGTGATGTCAAGGTTTTGTTTTGTTTTGCTTTTGTTCCTCTCGTGATCCTTTTAGGTAGAATAAAATACACCTGATGGAACAGAAAGGGCCTCCGCAGAAACACCCGGTAATTCAGGACGACGTGTTTGTTTAAGAAGAGAGTAAAAAAAACAACAAAAAACCCGCAATGTACGAAGAATGAAACAAATGAATAATTTAACGCATTAAAGACGTGATTCACTAGTTTCCAATTCGATTCAGTGCCGAGTCATCAGTCAGAGTTTATTAGATGTACTTGAAAATCCCATTTCCTGTTGCCTGCTCCTTGTCCGCCCTGCGAAACCGGATTTCAAAATGGCAAACCTGCACAGAGAAGTGCGAAGAACAAAGACTGCTCAAATGAGATGTTATTGCTTACAGTTTCCTCTTTAGTCATGCTCTTCCTCAGAAAACACCCTCAGGGCTGCGCGCCTCAGCCGGCACCTGGAGCCGGAGAGAGCCAGCAAGCTGTTTGCGGGCGATACGTCGGGGGGATGTCGGAACATTTCTGGTGGTTTGGGATTTTACCCAGTAGCATTCACCACATCAATGTTCTCCCTTCTGACCTGAGAGAGAACAGGTTGCCTGATACCTTTAAAAAAAAAAAGAAAAAAGAAAGACTAAAAATGTTATGATGTCTTGTTTTGGAGCTGGGATTCTGAACCCAAAGATAGCAGAACAAAATAAAGAAATAGAAAAGGTTACTGACCAAAACATGTTGTTTTGGTGTTTGAAACAATTATGATCACGCAAGCGGATAAACACATTTCTAAGAATTTATAATTATTGGTGCTAAAATAGAAAAAAAAGCAATTCCTCCATCTTTCTTGTGCTTCAGTGGTGTACGACGATAGATAGCTTAGCATAAAAAATTAAAAAAAAACAGCATCTGCTTCACTCTGGAACCTTTTGCGAAATATCATTGAAAAACTTTAGGAAATCTTTAGATCACATAGTTTTTTTTTTTTTTTTTTTAAACATTGTTTGCCCTGATAGAAGTCGAGACCTTCATGAAGCAAATTAGTAGATATGGCATCAAATGAGGTAACCTGGGAAACCATGTGAAGGCAGGTTACGTTTTGGTGGGTTTTTTTGTTTTTAATTCAGGATGTAAATTTCTTTTCTTTTTTTTCCCCAGCAGAAAGTCTGGTGTGCACAACAACAGCCAGGCGTCATTAGGAGCCGTCAGAAATCGCTTTGACACTCGGGATCATTCTTTCATCCCAGCTAAAAGAAATGTATCGGAAAGCTGTCCGTTTCTCACTGATGATACAGAAACACCCGTGTTCGACAGGAGTCTTTTTTTTAAATGTTTTTTTTTTTTTAGTTCTGTTCATGACCCGTGCGACGCGTGGCTGTAAGTATAGATTGTGCCGTCGATGCAGGTTACATGATAACAGCTGGAGAGCTTAAGTGATTGACCCGCCTGGGTCGGCGCGTCCTTGCCGATTCAGAGGTTTAGCCGAGCGACGCCACCTCCTCTCTCCAGAGGAACGGACAAGATCAAAACGGGCGAGGCAGCCGGGTCCGTTATAAAAGCAAAAAAAAAAAAAGTCACTTTTAATATTCGTTTGTCATCGTTAATAGTGTATCTTTTAAAAGGCATTTCTTCTAAGATGCCGAAGGTGAACCTCTTAAGGAAATCTTGAAAGTGATGGGAATGAGTCAGAGGCACCAATTAGACTTTACAATTATACAAATTATACAAAATACTCCGACGTTGTGCATCCTTACCTAATGCAGGTATCACTTCTGGAGTGGTAGGATGTTGATTACTTAGACAGCGAATCATGGTGTTGAATTTTGAGGAAAATCTTCATCGGACCTACAGTTAGCAAAACTATTCACACCTATAAAAGCTTTGTTTTTTTGTAACATTTTTGAAACGTGGACAAACACCTTTGTGCTTAAAGGGTTTCACTTTTAAAATGGAAACAAAAGTGAGGCTAATTGTGAAGAATCCAAAGTTTTCAAGCCGGCCTACTGGTGCATCTTTGCACCAACTTCTGATCAATCTATCGCTTCAATTACAGTGTTACAGTGGGAGTTTTTTGAGATATGTCGAGACAGCTATCATTTTTATCATTAAAGTAGCTCGGGATTGCTTGGATGAGGTAGATAACATCCGTGTATTTCGTTTTTTATATTTTACTAGAATGTCAAATGGATTTTGGCCTGGACTTTGGGCCATTCTAACATATATAAAACATGACTATGTAACCGAAATTGGGGCTCAGTCTCTTTAAAATCTCCTGCTCTTTCTGGAACTTCGCTTTCAGTAAGTCATCACAACATGGCTCCTCTTAGCCCTTCACCAACATTTTAACCAGCGTTTCCCTGAGATGTAGCTCTAATAACGAGCTCAGCAGATCCACAGGGTGTTTGCTAATTGCTGCTGCTGCTAGTTTGCAGGAGCCGAGTGGAGGAGTCGCGAAGGGGAAGCCGCTCCTCGAGGCGGAAGCTCAGAAATGGAGGCTCTGAGGACGGGCACAGTTGAATGGTTGCCATGGAGATTAAAGCATCTCAAGCATTCATTACAGAGTCAAGGCAACATGTCAGGTTTGTTTTTGATGAGGGAATGATATTATAATATGATGCAAAACAAACAAAAAAGTCTATTTAAATAGTACTGGCCCTTTTTAAAAAAAACAAAGATGCAAATACAAATGGAAATACAAACAGGAAATTACCTTCCTGTAGGTGAAGGTAATTTCACCTACAGAAAATCAAGCATCCTTGTTCTTCCTTTTGAAGCGTCTGCATTGACTTCCACAAACAATAGGAATAACAGAAAGCTTTCTGTGTTGACATAAAGCAAACAGATTTGCTGTAAGTCGCTGGAGAATTGTTGAAGCAAAAAAAAAAAAGACACAAAAAAACCAAAACAACTTGTAGACTTAATATCACATGCAGCAGATGTTCCTGAAACAACAGAACCATCTAACCTAATAACCCGTGCATCGACTTTCTCAGAAATGTCCAGCCGAATCAGACGGGGGTGTCGAGAACTGAGACCAAACAAACATCTCCAGGCAGGATTTTGTTTCCAGTGAGACTTTGGACGTGTTTAGTTTTAGCTAAATAATTATTTGTGGAGAATGTTCTACTATAGGAATAATAATAATGTAAAAAAAAAAAAAAAAAAAATCAATATATGATTCATTTTTCTTGCTTAGGTCTGATTCACTTTGCTTCGCTTACGGCAGGCGACCCCGGCTGCAGTTAACGCGTCGCCATGGTAACAGGCATTCCCTGAGACAGCATGACAACAGAGCGGAACAACTCCAAACAAAATGAGGAAATCACCGCTGGGTGATCACCTCATTGAAAGGGACTGATCATTATCCTGTTGACTTTTTACAGTTCAAAAAAAATAATAAAAAAGTAAAAAAAAGAATATGGATGGGGAAACATTTCCCTCTGCAGCAGCGAGGCCTTTCCAAAAAGTCTCCAAATACGACTTGATGGATGTGATTCGGACCGCAACGTTCGGCAGATTGATCTGCTATGCCGACTACTCCTTGATTGGCGGGAGTGGGGGGTGGGGGGGATTAGAGAGGGCGTGTCTGCGTCACGGTGTCAGTTTACCTGTGTAACATTTCAGCGGATGCTATTTGCAGTAATTAGCAGAGGCCACACTCTTGGCCGCCTCTCGAAGTCAGATTGCCTTCTCGGTTTCCTGCATCAGCGGATCCGTGCGGCTGCTTGGCACGGCGGCTGGCAGCTTTAGAGTTGATGCAGAGGCTGGCAGAGCTTACAGCTTAGCCTGCAGAATGCAAGGAGGGGGCGGTGGGGGGATGTCACATGCAGATGCCGTACAGGAACTACTGTGTTCAGAGAAAGTATTTGTGAGCCCTTTGAATTCAACTGCTGTTACTGCTACGGATGGGCGTTTATCGCGCCGTTTATCATTTGTCGTCGTTGCAGTAAGTTCCGATTATTGATGTTTAAAAAGCCCCAAATACGTCCATACTGGCAGGATTTTTATTTTTACTATTTTTCACCACTGTTATTGTTAGGGATAGGCACTTATTTCATCATTTATCATTTATCATTTATCATTTATCGTGATACAATTCTTATGCCAAGATTTTGATTTATCGTCATGATAAATTCCAATTACTGATGTTTAAAAGGCTCTAAATATCTTCCTGTCGATAGGATTGTTATTCTTACTATGTGGGCGTTTATCGCACATTTATTGTGATACATTTCTAATAAGATTCTGGTTTATTGTTAAATTCCAAGTAATGATGTTTAAAAAGCCCCTAAGAAATGTTCCTGTTGACGGGGTTGTTATTTTTAGCCCTTTTTTCTCCACTGTTGGGAGTCACAAAGATGTTAATAAATAGTTCTTATCGCCACTTTTACCGTTTTTGCCATATGTTCATATCGCTCAATCCTTGGAATAAAATTGCAACATGATGGAGAGCTCAAAAAATGTAGATTTTACAAAAATTTATACAATTCGGAAAACCATGGGTTTTTTTTGCCTTTGCAATTGTGCAAAGATTGGAGCCTGCCAATCCTTAGGCAATGTACTTGGATAAAACCTTGTCAGGAGTGCATGATGATCGCATCTCCCAGGATGCCTTGCACCTCTCCTCCTGAATGTAGAGCCGGGCTCCGACACGGGCAATCCTCCTTCGACTCGAGCTTCATTAAAATTTAAGGCAGCCTGCTGCTCCAACATCTAACCAATCCATAGCTTGGCACTTTGTTTGAGCTGGAAACGAAGACCACCGTGTTACTCCACACCCCGGAGTCGGATCACGTTCGTGTTACCTCTCCGGCGAGATAAGAGAACAAACCCCGTCGAGGAGCTCATCTGCAAGTCAAGTGTCACTCGGGTCTCCGGTTCTGCACGGCAGCTGTTAATCATTGCGAATGAGAATACAGGCCACCAGGTGTGAGACGTCTAATCCCGCTCATTAGGCCGCTCCCAAGCATGAATATGGAGATTCCCATTTAATTATTGCGCGTTGCGCAACGCAGCGTTCCTCTCGGAGCGGCTCTATTAGATTTGGCCAAAAAACAGCCGTTTTGTGCCGAGCTACAAAACACCGAACACGAGGAATACGACGAGTCTTTGATTTGATAGAAGTTGCCTGGTTCGAGGCAACATCAAAGTCAAATGAGCTCACTCCACCAGCTCCGTGACTCATTTGTGTTGTGCATTATCTTGAGGCGAACAGATAATGGATATCCTAAACAGTCGTGACAGCATCTCTCTATTATTTGTCACACAATGAAAAATGTTCCAGTGTTTGGTCCGTCAGCTGAGAAGGAGCTAAGTGGTGCTGCGAGCGTCGGTTTGATAATGAGTAGTGACTGTCAAATGCGTTTTAGAAACTTTGCTGACTGCTTATTGCTTCAGCCCCCAATTAAAAAGGCGAGCCGCCGCCATTGATATTCCGCCCAAATGAGGTGGGGAACGGCGCGCGTCCGCCGAAAACCGCGGCCGTTGTTATCGGCATTGTGCACACGTGTGGTGTGGACGCTGGCGGCCTCCTCAAATACGCGTAGCAGATTGCGGTCGGGAGGAGGGAAATTAATGTTCCCCATCCAGGCAAACGTTTTCCAACTATAATGATAGATTGTATCAGAGACAAACAAATGCAGTGGGGGAGAGGGGAGGAAATACAAGGGAAAGCTGATGCCTGGAGGCCGATTGCAACGCGCGTTGGCTTGAGAGAGGAGAAAAGCCGACTCACAAAAACTAATGAGCCCTTTTGATGTAAAAAAAAAAAAAAAACAAACAACAAAAAAAAAAACTACTGTTAATATCAGGTGGCAAAATTTTGTTTTAATAATTCAGTGTTTGGTCTGGCGTTTAAAAACAGAGGATGTGTCACACACCTGGCTGGAGTCTTTTGGTGATAGTACTTTTTTTTTTTTTTGCATTCCATGCATTGCTCTGCACTGAAATCAACATCAAAATCGGGATGCTTTTTCCTTTTTTTTTCTTTTGATTCTTACCTCACGCAGACTTACAGCCAAAACGCTGCAACATTTGACAGAACCAGGTCGCCGTTCCAGTTTAAAGTAGATGCGCTGGGAAATGTTGAAATATGCAAAATATGTTTCAACAAAGACGCTGACGCTGTAGAGCCACGGCTGCGTTCGTTACCCCCCTCCCTCCAAAACAACAGTTGGGATGACTCTCCATGCTGCCGTTAAACAGCAGCGATGAGCCAGCTTTAAAAAAATAAAAAATAAATGTAATGTAAATAAATGTAAGAACCGTAACCCTTGCTGCAGAGATGATTCTCAAAATGCTTCATGCTGCATGGTTTCACACCAGTGTAAATAAACATTTTGCCAATAGCTTGAACAAATGTGGCTCCGTCATTCCACATGCTTCAAAGTTATTCTTTTGAAATTCTTGACACATCGCAGCGTTAAATATTAAATCAAAACTTTCCTGGTTTTCTGGAGAGAGGCCCTAAAACGCGCCATGTTTCCATGACAACGCTAGCTGGATGAGCTCGTTTAGCTCCTCGGCACTGAAAAGAGGGCTAGCTAGCCTCTCCGCTTAATTGCGTTTCTCATTTAATGTAAACAACGCAATTCCCAAATTTTGGTTTTTCGACATTAGCCGAATATCAACAGCGTTTTGTGCCCATTATCATGGAAGTGCGACTGATATGCGTGGTGGTTTTAGGAAGAGGTCACGCAGATGCGTCTCTAAGGAAATAATTGTGGCTATCGTGAATCGCTGTGACGATTTCAGTTTGGTTTCGTTATTTGATCTGGGACTCGTATGTTCAAGTTATCAAAACGCCTAAAGGAGTGTCCTGTAAAAAAAAGAAAAAGAAAAAAGAGCCCGTAAATCCTTAGTGGTTGTCAATTATTTAAAATTTCAACATATTAGGCAGATGCTTTAATTAACCTATGACTGCAGGGTGTTGGAACATCACTTGAGGAGATGAGGTAATTATAAATCTATATGTCATTTGTATTCTCTGGCCTATCTCAGCCTTCGACTCCACAGACATGTGGGTCAAGTGCGCTAATGAGTCTCATTTGGTTGTAATATTGCATTATTACGTTTGTGTGCTGTAGTCCTGTCGTTGGATAATCCGTTCAATGTGCCAGTGAAAAAGCCTGACAAAATATGACAGTCAGATTTTGGCCAATTTCTGTCTTTGAAATGGGCAGCAGGAGGCCATGTCAACTTTAAGTAGAACTACAACGGTTTCACAGTGTGCTAAAGAAAATGTGATGCACACCTTGAGAATGAGTGGCCAGAACTGTTTGAGTGGTTTGACAGCACCAGTATTAAATTTGCTTGGGGAGGTGTGAATGCGCAATCGCAATCTGACGCCGCCTGAAATCCTCAGTCTTGGTTCGATTAAAGTAAACTCTTGACTGGTTTGAATAAATATGAGTGTCACTTCCACCTCTTCTTAACGGCATTAAAGACCTAGTTTACCACTCCACTTTATGTCTAACTCTGAAACCACCGTCCGACTGAAATACAATATAAACTTCAACGAGGTGGTGTAATGAATAACGACATAAAAAAAAAAAAAATGATATAAAAACATAAACATATCTTGCTGCCTGGCCCTTCTTTAGAGGTAGAAATGAAGTCGTTGAACATATTCTGCAAACTTTGATGTAGTCATGCTTTTTCTGGAACCCCAGCAAACATCCTGGATTCCACTTCCTACTTAAAGCTTTTCAAAATAAATAAATAAATAATAAATAAAAAATATGCACAATACAAAATAAAACATATAAACTAAATTATGGCAGTGAAAATGAGAATACCAAGTGGACCAGATTAGAGAGCGCTCCAAAAGCAGGTAGTGGTCTTTTGCGCACTTTTTCTTGGAGGAGGAAGTTGAGCTCAGTGTCTTCTTAAAAAGTTTGTATGTTGTTTAGCGCCACCACAGGCGAGAGAGAGAGAGAAAGAGAGAGAGGAAGAGAGAGAGAGAGAGTGGAGCGGGTTTTTTTTCAGTTATTTTGGTTTGTTTGACACACTGGAGTGTGAAAGCGAAACACAGCAGCTGAACATGCAACAAAAGTTGCAACATTGGTCCCCGATTAAATCGAGTCCACTGGTGTGAAGCAATTTTACTGTAAAATAAAAGTAATTTCTTTAAAGGTTTGAGCAGTTTGGAGCTATTAAAACCCACAACTGGATCCAAATACAATACATGATACAGTCATAAAACTTATTTGGCAGCACAAATGTTGAACGTTTTGCAGACAGACATTTCTTTTCCGACTCATACTTGGAGCGAAAACATTTTATGTAAACCGTCTGAATGAATGTTTTACCTCTAACAGTTAACCCTGTCAGAAACAAGCAGGGTACCTGTTCAGCAGCCGGAGGCACAGCTACGTTTATTTGTTCGTGGCAAATCCCAGGACTGCTGCTGAAACTGTTGATGCACCACTTTAGTTCACAAAAGAAATAAATACATCAGACAAAGGGAGTATCAGATCAGACGTGCGTGCATCCTGTTGGAGGAAAAAGGGAATCTCCTGTTGGTGCCAGCGCCTTTAACAACCAGGGGGACTATTTAATCACAATCCAGCCGTATTAGTCTTTTTTTTTTGCTGTCACCAGTAAAGGATGGCTGGTCATTCTTGGGGTCATCCTGCAAGGCCTCTCATAAATTCCACCAGCGTTGCCTGTCTTCTGGCTCTCACTTGATAACACTTATTATTGCTCAATGACCTCGAGGTGCGGCTTCGCTTTAGGCCCCATCACCTTCAGGACGCAGCTGGTGAGCTCACCTCCGCTCTTAAAAGACATAAACTCCCGCCCGACAAGTTAGCCGCGAGACAAGAATCACAAGCGGTGATTATTTGATATTGTAAAGTGAATTACATCCCTCCCACCATTCTTCAAAGAGAAGGAGGGGCTTTTTTTCTTTTCTTCTTCTTCTTCTGGAAGACCGTGGGGATGCGTGTGCGGTTTATGAGGCTCCTCAATCACACGGGGGGGGGGGATGTTTGAGTCTCGGCTCCCCGTTGTCACCCGGGGTGACAACCGAGGTTCGTAGTCACTGTCAGTGAAGGGATGAAATGATAAAAGGAAATAGAGAGGGATGCCCTCTCGTCTACAGCGATGTCATTTTTAACTCGTCGACAAAATCAGCAATGATAAATGGTTCGTGGAAAAAAAACTGTGTAACCCACATTGAAATAAGACTTTAATAAACACAACAAAAAAAGTAAAAAGACGAATTAGTTTAATGGTGATTAATCAAAAGAAATTCTGGCGTTAGGAGATAGAAATTCATGGAAAAAATGGACACCAAATCGACATAAAAGGAATAGTTAGCAAACATAGCTAATGCTAAGCATGATTTTATGTATGTTTACTGTGATATGCCAGGTTCCCCAGTATTAGCTAGTTTGGTTCTTGGTTTTAGTCTCATTCATTTCACATCTTTTATATGTAGCTGAATCTTCCGGTCCAAATGATTTAGTCTCCCTCACATTAAGTTTTTGTCAAGTAAAACGTGATTTTAGATAAGTAACTTCACTATTACAGTTGGGTTTGTGACATTTGATCAAACGGGGGAAAAAAACTATTGACTTCAAACGGCCGCTCGATCTGCGGAGCTGAATGAAACACCTTTTTTTTTCTTCTTTTTTTCTTCTTCTTCTTTTTTTAACATAAACACTCATCCTAACGCTTTCTTGCTGGAATAGATAGATGCTCAACTGAGGAGAGAAACCATTTCAACAGGAAAATGGAGCGAGAGTGCCCTAGGAGGCTATTCACACTTGTGCTGATAGTTGTTAAAACCCTGTGTGCTTCACTTCAAATGGGTTTAGAACAGCTTGCGGATGCGAACAGGGCAATGGAGCAACACCATAATACACTCTGGGATGTTCACAAGTGCGTTGTGATGCTAAGCAAGTCTCTGAAAGCTGCCAAAGAAATCCATTGATTTCTCTCTTTGTTTGTGGACTTGTTTTCATTGTGGGATTTGAGCGAAAGATACAAAAACCTGCCGAATCATTCTCAAGGTGGACGCGTCCCAGCAGTCGATGGTATGAAAAATAGAAGAGCAATCAATTTACATCTTACTTCCCCCCCATCCCCCAATAGCAGCAGCTGAGAGAGGACCTCTCAAGATTATTTTAAAACTGGGTCAAACTAAGAAGTAGCATCCGACACAGAGCCACTTTCAGACCTTTTAGTGTCCTGGACGACATGCCTGCTGGCACGTCTGGGAGGCTGCGTGTTTTTCCTCGGGAGGTTTTCCTCATTCATAGGTCATTTGAGTCTCAACTTTATTGGATTTCTCTCAACTTACGCTCGGCGTCCTTTGCTATCAATATTATATGTAGAGCGCCAGGTGGAAAAGTGTTGCCACGTCTTCTCACGACAGAGTCGCAAACTTCGAAGGCCGTCGTCGGAGTTCAGAAAGATTTTCCGGACTACGAGTCGCACCGGCCAAAAAATGCATAATGAAGAAGAAAAATACATATATAAGTCACACCGGAGTATAAGTCGTATTTTTGAGGGAAATTTATTGGATAAAATCCAACACCAAGAACAGACATGTCATCTTGAAAGGCAATAAAACTAGAATAGAGGCAACGACAGGCTGAACGTTGCTAACGTTGCATTATCAACAACGAACTGAGAACGTGCCTCGTATGTTAACATAACATATTAAGAGTTATTCAGATAACTGTAGCATAAATAACATGCCAACAAGTTTACCAAACCATCCGTGTCTCCCCAAATCACTAAAAGCAATGGAGTCTTCGTCCTCGATGTCGCTTGTACACAACTCAGATGTCAGTTTTGGTGTAGTCAGTTTTCGTCCGAAAGAAAATGATGTAATATTTCGAAAGGTATAGATGGTTCATAGACACAGACTGTGTTTGTTGGTTTGTTTTGGAGCTCAATGGGGAGATGGTGAACTCTGGTAAACTCTGGATGACCTAAAAAAAATCATTTTAAATATCTCGAAAACCAAACCTGCACAAACGAAAATTTTGACGGCACAAACGGAGCGCCAGCCGCTCACGCTATTTTTTGACGTGGGTCCAAAACCTCTTGTGTTTAGGCGAAAGTGAAAGCAAAAAGTGGTTCCTAAAAATGACTATTTATCTTTATTTAATAGTTATGGAACACCTTATGCTTTGAAGCACATGAAACCCAAAACAATATTGAGCTTGTAGGTTACGTCACGAAAAAAAAAAGAGGTTTCGTCATTTCAGTCATGGAAGACCAAACCTCTCATTCTCACAAAGAGCAAACTAAACACTGTAAAGTAATATGGTTGTATTTCCTTCCTCTCCTTTTCTAATCGTCCAGCATGTAGCATCTATTTTAGATATTGATTAAAGTACATTTTTCCTTAAAAAAAAGTACAAGCATACAAAAAACATATTATTTATGTTTCTTACGCTTTCTGCAGTGCCGAAAGGATGTCAGCATGACTCTCGAAACAGGAAAGAAATCAAAGACACTTGAGGATCGTGTTAACATGCTAAACAGCACTGAAACAGATGCAAAACAATCCCTCGCCCTCATTCGCTGCTGCAGGCTGTTGGTATAACTGCAAAAACAGCTTATTTTTCGTGTGTTTCTTGCCTCTCTGGGTCACTCAGTCACAAATGCATTCAGCGTCACTAATGGAGCACAGGAGGGCGATACTGACGGCTGTCATTCCACAGGCAAACACATGGATACAAAGTCGGTAGGATATTCCCCATAAAATGTGTGCATCTGAAATAAAAAAGACATTTTATCGAACAATTATGAGCGTCCAGAATATGGCAAAAACAATGCGCAGTCTCTTCAGACGCGTACACATAACATACGGTGTACAGCCTGGTTTGTGATTCTTTATTTAGTGTTTTGAACAAAAGATCTCTTGGGAGTCTGGTTGATTTTGTGCAGGATGAACAGTATAGACGTTTTTTTTTTTTTTTTGTCAAAGAAGGAAGACGTATCACTGGATGTCAGCGATTCACTTGCAACCAGAGATGAAACAATTGTGAAATTTGTGGTTTTCCTCCAAAGGACCCCCTGCAACCAAATGTTTCCTGAACAACTGTGCCAGAAAACAGCAGTGATATTTATGACAGCAGCATATCCCGATACGTGATGCTATTTCTGTTTGTCATTAAATAATGACATTGGTCTGGGTGCTGAGCATGGGGTCTATACAGGCAGTGGCATGAGACTTGGCAGAACCAGTGACGATCATTTCACAGTGGTCGTCATTCGACAATAAGAAAGAGGCTTTAACGTCTTTAACGTGTGCTGACGAAAAAAAAACCTCAAAGGCCTGAAAGAAAGACCGAAAATATTCTGTGGTTTGTCAAAGGAATCACATTATTTCTGATGTAAGACTTAACTGTTTGAGAAGAATACCCTTATCCCATCAGTCAAACATGGTGGTAGTATGATGGCATCGGGCTGCTCTACTACTTGAAGTCTGGTAAACCGGCAAAGTTGTGGGAGGACGGCATTTACAATTTTTTTTTTTCTACATAGGCCCAAGTTGGTCTGGATAGATTTTTTCATTTAAAAGTTTGAAGAGTGTTTTTGTATCTTGAGTTTTAACTTTTGATGTCACAATTCAGTTGTTTGAAATGCAACAAAAGCAGAAGTAATCTGAGAAGTGAGGTATGTTTTTGCTCTCCCACTTCATAATTGTTTTTCTACTTTGCGGTTTGTCTGCCACAAAAAAATCCTATAAAATATGCAAAAGTTTGAGGACGTAATGAGACAAAATGTAAAAAAAGGGCTAAAAGGGCAGAGCACTGTATATTAAAATTATTTTTGCAGTCAGATTGGTTGCTTGATGTCAACAGAGTCACTGAGGCCAAAGGCTGTCAGAGTTGCCTGGCCTGTTATCGTGCTGTTTTTTTTATAGATTGATTGATCGAGTGTCTAAAATAAGTAAGTAATACAAAAAAAAAGTAGATCAATTTAAGCTGTTGGCTGTAGACGAAAACAATCTATCCAGAGGAATGAAAAAAATAAAATAAAACAACTTGGAAATGCCACTGGCTGAGAGAAAGCCTCAGTGATGAACACAATGTGTTGTACTGTCACAAACCCTTCTCAAGACACAGTAAGTGAACAAAAAGTTGAAGCTTGATTCAACCTGACAACGCAGTGACAGTCTACATTTGACCTCCAGCCACCAGTTACACTTCATTATTCCACATGCAAATGGAGCGAAAGCTCATAAAGGTGATTACTTGTCAGTTCCATTGAGAGTAATTCCCTTCAGGAAATCCCTGAAACTTTTTTTTTTTTTTTTTTTGGGTCCAGAAGCCTTAAAGCTCTCTGGACCACAGAGACCTCTGGGCCTTTTTTTTTTTTCTTTTTATTTTTCGGGGGAATTAAATTTGCAGAAATCTTCAGCGACTGCTGCAGAGAAACGGCTCCCGGGCCGCCATGTCTTGGGTTCGCGCCAGTATCTGCCGCCAATTGGCCCAGTACAGAATACCACAGCTGAAGCCCCTCCCCACCCCACTCCCCTCACGCCGACTCCCTTCGGGTGCGGGACAAAGTTTAACTCGACAGGGCGACACGGTGTCAAACGGGCACAAAGTCAAGAAGGCGACACCCGGGCACGGCCGCGTTGCATGTCATCAGCGTGAAGTGAGAAATGAATAAAAACCGACTGTTCAAGTCCCCTGTGCGATTAGAGTGGAGTCAAACCGCTTGACCTCGCTGCCCACATGTTCTCCATATGTACCAGATTTGAATAATAAGTCGAAATTTCAGTTCAAGAAGTTAAACGAGGCCACTTAAACAGTACATCTAATTCGTACCGATTAAAAATAATGTCAACACTAAAACAAACTCAAGTGATTTCTGCTGCGAGACCTGTTCAGGTGAACATGACGTTTCCTGTCTCCCCGAATCGTCTCTGATCTTGCTGTTTGGTGACAGCCATCAAGGATTAAAGTAGGGAGGAATGTTCTTTAAGGGCGATATCGATAAAAACATGTCGCCTGAAAAGCCCCGTCTTTGACTTAGCAAATCTTCTTGGGATCCCTAAACTGCTCATCGCTACTTTTGAACCTTTTGCCATTTAATTGCCCTTTATGTAGCTGCTTTTCTATTGCCAATCTGTGCAAACCTTTGTTGATTTTCTGCTAATTTCGGAAAAACACAATGTAGCAACTGCAGTTTTTACATTAAGTGGCAAACTAAATAAAAATCACATCGTTTAAAAACATACCGCGACGCTCGCTACAAACTATTTCCTGTGGTCTTCATCCTCATCTTTTCAGCAAGTAGTCCAATCTGGGTGGTAACCATGACACACGTGATGGGGGAAAGAATATTTCCAATGCAGTTTTGTGAAATTTACAAACTTCAACGCGGCCAAAAAAACCCACGAGTGCAAAAACTTTTTTATCAAAAAACAGGATATTTTTTTAATTGCTGTGTTTCCATTAAGTGATTTTATTTTCGTAATTCCAATTTTTGCAATTTTACGGCTGCGACAGACTGGCGACCTGTCCAGGGTGAACCCCGCCTCTCGCCCGGAACGCAGCTGGAGATAGGCACCAGCAACTCCCGACCCCGTTAGGGAGAAGGGTGACGGAAAATGGATGGATGGATGGATGGATGCAATTTTACGGTCAGCAGGACTCAGCAGGACATTCTTTGTGATAAGTCAACTAAATGGGTCACGGATGCCTGATTTTTAAACGATGGTTACAACGAACTTCAGAACAGTGTCTGTCCTTTTGCATTCCTCCTTCTGCTGCTCTCAGGCCTTCAGGTCTTTTGGGAATGTTGCTGCAACATTTCCACATACAAGGGGATTGATGTAAAAATTTCAGAGCTACTTCTGACAAATTTCAGCCTTTTCAAAATAAGAAACTTTCAGGTTGTTTCTCTAGAAAATTTCCAATAACTTTTTTTTTTTTTTTTTTTACAAATTATCTCCTCTGTTAGTGACCCACAGTTGTAGGAATTTGGCTGCAATTGATTTTTCAGGGATGCCGAAGTGGAATCAGCCAACTCAATTGTAAAACTGTGGCATCATTTCACTTCCTCTTCAGTTTTAATTCTAATAAATCTTCCTGCATTAATAAAACACACAGAGATACTTTTGCAAAGACATATGCAGGACAAATGTTAAAAATAAGATCAATTCAAAATATAAAGATGTGCCGCCACGCCAAAGATCAAATGGCTGCTTTGTTAAGTCTACAAATGACGCGTCATGCGAGGCGCAGAGGTCAAATAAATCTGCTTTAATAGCACATACATTCCAGTGCCTCCCAACCGAGGTCGGCCGTACATCACTTGCTGACCTTCGCTGATGCATGACCGAAAATATTTATACATAAATTTTTTTTCCTAAAACACAAGTCAATCAAAGCCATGCATGTGGTTTTAACTGTGCATAAATGGACGCATTTGCCCATTTCTTAGGAGAGAATGAGGATATTATGCCAACCAGTCTCAGTTGCATATGTGCAAACTACTGAAGCTAACACATACAGCGCGACAGAACTTAGGAGCAGCAAGGCCTGGGGGACTGAAATGTACCGAACACGCTCTGGGTATCCACCCGTTAAGCGACCCTGCGAGCAAAACCACCACCAGAGGGGAAAAACGATGACCTGTGAGCTCTCAGAGGCTCGAAAATGTGCAGGCTGGGCTCTTTCTCATGGTCGGCCTTGCAGATTTAAAGGGGCCTTCGATGGGATACCAGATGTCAGACGATGACGCGTGAGTCTAGAGTAGGTGTGCAAGTCCCTTGTTCACATTTTTCAAAGAAGGAGGTGACGCTCATGTCGTCTCAGGAGGTTTTCCCATCGTTTTCTTCTGTGGCTCTGGGTGCAGCCCCTGTGCGGATTCTTTCAACATTTTGGGACCGAAATGTTGGAATCAAACCAAGTCTGCTGGAGTATCAGTGGTGAAAACACCCTAAGACGGAGAACGCAGACAGAAGCCTCCCCTACAAATAAGGTGCAAAAACGCATTTGCCATGAGAAGTAAATCGAAAAGTCTAATGAAACATAGACTGAACCTTTGGGCATGAATGCCAGGTGTTGTCTTCAAAAGAAACCAGACACTGCACATCGGGGAAAAAACAGAAATAAATCACATTCTCATCATGCAGTGTTGTATGTGGAGTTTCGAGGGAACAGTTACGCTAAATCCACTTTGGAATAAGGCTTAAACGCAACAAAACTGCTTGAAAAGGGAAGCGCTCTGAGTACTCTACGGATGTGCAGCAAATAAGCCAGCTGTGCATGAACTCAACTTCACCCCTGGATGCGCGATCATCTTAATTCACCGTCACGGCCTAACCACGGCAAAAAAAAAACAACACAAGCCCATGTTCTCACCCTCTTATCTTTAATCTAATGAGTCAAAAAGCATTACATCGCACATTCGCTGCGCGGCCCGCAGCTTAACGCCGCCGTTCTCGTGCTGCAGAGGCGACCGGGCGCCGCGCGGAGCCGTTCGACTCGCCGTCGGTGCGGAGACGCCAAAACTCGGGAAGACGTATTGAGCGCAGGAAAAACAAGCTCTTAGCTGAAATCTGTGGAGATGTGAGGCGATGACACGACTTCACAGCAAGACGGAAGTCGGCTTAACTATTACCAAGAGAGGCTTTTGAAAACTTCCAAAGCTCTCCTCCCGTCTCCCAGACTTTTAAAGCGATTCCTGAGAGTGTCAGCGCTGATGCCGCAGAAAATAGTGTCCTGCATAATTCAGCAGATAAATCAAATAACGCAAATAATTCATCAAACGGCGCCGGTCCCTGTTTTCTCTCTCGCGACGCTCCTTTTAATAATGGCAGCGATCTCACTGGTTTCATTTGGGCTCTCTGCTCCTTTTCAAACCGTCACAATCAAAAGCCACTTTGTTCATAATAAACAAGAAAGGGAGGTTTGAGTGCAGATGTCAACAAAGGGAGGCTTGTCAATGCGGCCAACTGCGCAACTGCGGCGAATGTGTGCGCGCGCGCCCGCGTCTTTCAACCTGGGCCAATTCAGCCCCGGACTGACACAGAGGCCGCTTAGTGTGCCCTTTGGACAAGAGCAGCCTATTTGAACTGGCTTCAGATGCATTTAAAATGACTCCGACGTGAAGACACTGACATCCAACAATCGGAGCTGCGTTAGTGAAGGAGACTCACATAATATTAGAGGCATCGTGTGGCAGAAAAGCACAAAACTTTTGATAAAATGCTTTGTCACTGCACTTTCCTTATTCGACCATTTGTTTTGAAATGTCTAGAATCTGTTGGGCCACAACAAAGTGGTTTCAATTGTGATCACTTCGAACTGAATGTTTAAAAAGTGAATAAATGCATTTATTTAATTCAGCCACACCGTACAATCAAAATTAAAGCTCTGCCCTCGTAATCTTAACAAAATGTAATGACTGAAAATGATCTCTCAACAGGTGACTGTCAGAGATGCAGCTGCTCCTGTGTGGCTGGTTCAGCTGATCCAGACGGCCCGCTTTTCTCAGCTCGGCATATAATGACTTTAAAATAAATCTATTTTATTTTATTATTTTTTTTTTTATCCTTTTAAAGTATTTCTATTCTTGAATAAGTAAAAGTTGTGGTTACTTTATTCACGTTTACATTACTGAAAATAATTACTGTACTGTGTATTATTTTTTTTTATTCACTCACAGCGTTTGGAGCCACACTTGGTCCAAGAAAGGTTTCTGTTGTGAGCCAGTGGAGCTGTGAGATGACTCTCTCTCTCTCTCTCTCTCTCTCTCTCTCTACTCTGCCGTGTTTCCTGGCAAACCGGAAACGCCTGAGCTTGGCGGCCATGTTGCCAGAGGATGTATCTTCCAAAAGGAAATGCGGCGTGTTGGTGAGAGTAATGTACGTTTAATATTTATTGAATGATGAGTAATCGGGCTGCCACAACATGTCGTTCCTATGTTCCTCAGAACTTGAGGGAATTGCGTCACAATAAAGGACACTGAGCATCTAACACTTATTCTGAACAGGGCTGGAATAAGTGCTCAAAAATAGACTGTGAAAATACACATTTCATATGCTTTACGTTGTTTTATCATATTTTTAGCAAACTGCAGGCGTGGCGGCTGTTGCCATGGCGGCGCTTCACAATCAATTACATATAGAGAAAATCCTGCTTATCAAACAGAAAGATGTCTGCACATAAGAAGCAACATTACACATGTGCCTGTAATAACTTGTATGTGTTTGACGGTGAGTATTTATGAGGAAAATAAACCACGCTTTCTCAGTCATGCTCTCGTTTGTTTTGCATCAGATTAAATCCAAGCCAAACACGTTGATGTGTGTGAATGTGAAGCAGACGTGGCTACATTTCTTCAAAGTCCTGCATCAGTGTGTACTGAAACACATGCCTGTTCAGCACTTTTGTTTTCCCTGAAAAGGGAGAGAACTCCTTTTCTTCTTTCCATCTTTAAACTGTAACGTTGTTGTTCGCTGTGCGGACATGCGACCTGCCTCTGTGGTTTGTTTATTTTATTTCCTTTTCCTGCAATAAGGAAATAAAATAACCCACTTCTGAAGCACCGATTCGGCACAGCGCACCGACGCCGTGACATCTCTCTCCCATCGCTTTCGACCGACGGCCTTCCAACGATTCTATTAGACAGAATGCCGCCATATGTATGTGAGGCCGTAATTCGGCAGTGGGAATTATACAGGCGCACAAGCGGCGGCGGCGGCTTCCCTGTCATTCATAGACCCGAGGACAGGTGATGAGCGATGAAGATGAATAGCGTTCCATTGCGCTGAATGTCACGCCGAACAAATGAATTCTGTGGCAGCTTCCCATTATTACAATGTGCACACCCGCGCACACTTTGTTTCAGCATAAATCATGTTAACCTTCTCATTTTCAAGTTCATTCATTTTTTAAGGCGCTCTTCCTCCCGTCTTTCGCGGCTCTGAGCCCCGTAAGATGCATCAAAGAGATCTGAGATCCGCCGAGATTCCATTAAATCTCACTCTGCAGAATAGAGTGTCACATTTCTCTTTTCCTTTTCGTTTAGTTGCTCGTCGCAGCATGTGAATGGCCACAGTAGGTCTGTGCAAATCTGCGTGAAGCGGGAAATCTGTTGCAGTGCAATCTGTTGCAAACCGGAAGGTTGAAACATTTCCAGACCCGCGTTTGGACAGTGTGTAAGTTACCGACGAGAGAAACTGATCGTGACTTAATGTTGCAACAATAAACTCACTGGGACGAAGAAGTAAAGTTTAAAGTAAGGGTAAGGGAGGGACAGCGTCCCAATCTTTGACCAGCAGTCCACTCACTCCATTTCCACACTCAGGAGGTTTTATTCTCCGATAAAATTCGCTCCTGAGGATGAGCTTTACAGTCTTGGATTGAGTTCAGACTTTGCAGATATTTTACTCGGCATTGAATCTTATTTCAATATCTTTGCACTCAGATTGTGACTTACTAGGACAATCATTGCTACTCAATTGAGACAGATCACACTAACGCCACCAAAAGCTTTTACCTTATTGGTGAAGCAATCAGTACAGAATTCTCTCCATCTTCTCCACCTCTGGTTTTATTGCATGTGCCTTTGTCAGCATTTGGAGAAATTTTTGGGATATTGTGTTCCTCTCCATGTTCGTGTTCCAGTGCAGATGATTCCTACACCGGCCCAAATAGGCCTAATGGGTGAAGGACAGACATGACATACATACATATTGGTTGAGGAAAATCTGTTGTGGATTGTTTGGGAGGACAGACTTTGGTCATATCATCCAGCAATCCTTAATCTGACAGCGTGAAACCGCTATGCTATGA